>JAGDQP010022040.1:5617-30948 GCA_022664845.1 Lepisma saccharinum
GTCTAAACCACAACATCTGGAGGGAGCCTCCTTCAGACTTCTGTGGCGTTCTTCGTTCTAACAAACCTGTTGATGGAACGATACGTTAATATTATCCATGGACAAAATTTATCGATCGATATTGAAATCCCGAATAATTTGTGCAATGGTGGAACCGGCTATAAGTAAGTGTTCGTGAGGCCAGGTGGTCATGCTTTACATGTGGGGGACTAAGATCATGAATGATTATCGCATGGTGAGTTGAAGGTATTATCAATCCTCACTGTAAAAGCCACGACCACTTCTGGGTTACAGTTCATTCCAGTGATGATTATTGCTGCCAACAATTGTACACGATAAAGACGTCTTGACCCATTACTGTCACAATCTTACGTAAGGAGAATATATTCTCGAAGGCCTATCACATGATCTCATTCGAACTGGATTAATTGCTCATGCACGTCGTTGTCACCGTTGATGCATTCTGTATATTCGTAGAACGCGTTACCATAGCCTGTCGTGGTGACACTAACGTTTACGATCGTCTGTTCGATCCCTGCTCATGCAATGTGGGCTTGTGGTAGACAAACACCGTGTGCATTGTTTTCTCGGGGTTCTCCCACTTTCTTAATTCCCCCAATTCATCTTATTCATCCGGCCTAAACCAAAGTTGCCTAAATGCCTTAAAATTAAAAAAAAAAAGATAGAACTAATGCTTACGAACAGCTCCACGCGTGTCTATTGGAACAGTTCATTTCGCATGGGCCGCATGACTGCGATCTTGTCACTTGAATCAGTATAGAACAAGCTGATGTACAAGTTGATTTCATCTAACATAAATTCCTTCTTAATGTTTATATTCCGTTTTCCGTCAGCGTAAGTTTTGATATGTTGGTGTCTGGGTATAAGTGGAATGTTCATTTTTCCCCTGCATTTAATGAAAAAAACAAAAAAACAACAACATTGTATGAAATCTGTAACCTGAACATGGTATATCAACAAAAGCGCAGTTATGGGGTACAGAGAGACAATATAATCACCCAAATGAAACAAGGTGTACAGCAATACCAAGTACTCCCTCCGCCTCCGCTGTTTTGCACTTCATAATTTGATATTCCGTTCTTTCTCAATTTGGCTATACAATTCAAAATCAGCTTCGATTTTCTTTAATACTTCCTTTCATGCTACAAATAGTGCTACTCTGAAAAAACAGCTAGAATAAAAAAAATTATGACACGAGAACAATTGTTCCAGGATTTTATATCTGTTCAAACTACTTCTAATACACTTGTTGAGTCTGTTATGATGTGGAGCTAAGATATAACACAAAGTTGCTTCGAATTTACATAGAAAATCTTTCATCGCTAATAATACTGCTTTCTTTAGAGTAGTGTAAAGAAACTTGTATTCGTTGTAATACGAGAACAACAATTCATGGATTTTCTCTGGCTGCTTCAAATGCTATCTAATGCGAAGAACAGAAGCCGTAACAAACTCTCTGTTGGGAACTTATACTAATGATGCTATAATTCTTTGTCTTGAAAGTCTGTGACTGGAGTTAACAATGATTTGAACAGCGAGCTTTCCAGATGGTTGACATTGTAATGGACAAATTGTAGGATTTATTTTTTCGAAGCAAGTGAATAATTGAAACTACGACTTTCTTTACCGACTGGGCGGAAAGACAATTTGACATCAGAGTTGATTGGGGAAATGTCTATGTTAACTGTGAGAGTGATGATAATGTAGGAGCAAGCAAGTTGTATTTAAGGAATGGATATTCGATTGTGCGTATGGTATTTTGTCATGGAAGAGATATGTCATCTAACTAGACTTTCAATACATTCAGTGATTGCACATAAATATTAGTTTTTAACATTGTGTAGTGTAGTACTGTTAGATGACAAACATACTCCTAATAAACAAAATCCAGATTTTCAGGTTGTCTTACCTACCTAATTTAAGCTAATTTGGATACTAGTAGCACCTCCATTTTATTAGTTACCGATACTGTATCATCATGTATTAAAGTGGCGGCGAAGAATGGATGGTTGATTACGAACCACTGTGTGCTATGTCAACAAAAGTACTACTCTACGCTCTACAAAATAACATATGCACAATCGGGAAACAATTACTTAAATACGACTTGCTTGCGCGTACATTATCATCATTCATATTTAATAACATATGTGACATTTCTCAGTATAATTCACATATATAATATAGAACTTTTCGTAATTATTTTGATGTCAAAGTGTATTTACGATCAGTTGATATTACATACCACTGAAGATTGTTACTTCCTTCGGTAAAATTCTACATTTTGTCCATTACAATGTCAACTACCTGGAAAACACGATGTTCAGGTTGTTGCTATTCTAGATGTTCGCACCCGTTCAGCCATAAGCTTTCAAGACAAAAAATAATTCGGCTTGAGCCAAAGTTACCTAAAGGCCTTAAATAAAATTATATTCAGTTACAAAGAATAACTTAAATAGTATCAGTTTCTATCGCTCGAAACACTCATAAGTAATAATATTCTTCCTAAAAATCCGAACCACAGTTTCTTCGAAAGGTTTCACCATCAGTAACGACTGCGAGCTGTAGTTTCTTTGCAACATATCGAGAAGAAACCGAGTGGCCATGGCTCAGTGGTTGATTGTTGGCTTAGCATTCGGGAGGTCCTGGGATCGATCTCAGCGACCGACCATTCTGACTTGAGTTTTTTCAGGTGTTTTCCTCAGTATACCAGGCAAATGCTGGGTTGGTACCTGCTAAAATATCTACGCCCTGGCTCTCTACCTTCGAACATCCTCTCCTCCACCTTATCCCGATCTGAGCCGAAAGCTGCTATTATAGTGGAGGGTCGAGCGGAGAAATCTTACTTCTATAGTGGAGTTGCGAGCAAAGCGTTGTGTTATTGTAGAGCAGGGATGGAAAATTTTCAAATCGAAAGGATCGTATCTGAGCAATAAAATTAACGCATTTTATAATAATAATAAAAAAACAATACCTGTGGTACCAATAGCAGTCACTAGCAAGAGCATTTCGTATCCTCTAGGTATTGAGCCGCTATAATAACTTGCTTATGATTTATTGAGGGTGGCCGCCCGTCTAGAAAACCTGAAAAAATCGAGGAATTTTGAAATTCTGGAAAAGTCAGGGATTAAAGAAAAAAATAAACTGGAATTTCAGCTTGGATGAAAATATAAACGTTTCCTAGCCATTTAGCCCGTACATTTCTTTGCAAAATCCTCCGCTCCCAGACCCCTATACACTTCATGCCAAGTTTCGTTTATCTAGCTCTACCGGTTTGGGCTGCGCCTACTTTCAATATGTACTTTAGTCAGTGAGTCAGTCATTATCTATTTAGTTTTATAGTATACTAAAAATGTCATTCAGTGCTGTCTGTGAATTGAGCTGGAGAGAATGCGAGGCCATTCTGTAATAAACACAGTAGGTTTGTTCGCTGGGAGCTTCGCTTCCTGACACCACGCGGTGCTTCTGCGACCCCCAAGCTCCGTACATTCACTGGATGAGGACTCCGTGAGTGACATTATTATATTACTTCATGGAAGAGTTACCATTTGTAATTTTTAAGTTGACCTTAGGGACACTATGAGGAGGTCCCAGGGGTCATTTTCTTTAAAAACAAAATTGAAACCTACGTTTGAAAGTATCCTCATCCATTTTAACCTCAGAAAAATATTTTACCCGTTTGTCCTATGATACCGGACTTTTGACCCCTTGGGAAACAGGTAAATTAATTAAATAAATAAACGAAACGAAAGTAAATGGTATACGCATCTTAGCAGAAGGTATACGGTAATGTGTAAGATTAATCAGAGGGTATACGGCGTAACTCGTTGACAGTAGCGAGTTTAATGGCTGATTTAACAACACATTTGTTATGGTCTGTGCACACAATTCTGAGTTTACTATCAATATTTTATTAAAACTAATTCTACTCATTATTGAAGCATGAAACGATCTTCGGTCTGTGAAAGTTAATTTCTATTTTCCTCTACTGAAATTTGAATAATTGACATAATACGAAAAAGGCGAGAAAACCACTTGGATTGAGCCTTAAGCACTGTAAGTGGTGTTCGCGATCGCAACTGAAAGAGATTTATCCCATAAAGGGAGAAAAAAATGGAAGACAGGGAGAGGGGGCAGGGGTAAAGACGCAGACTGTGTATCCTGAAGCTTTAAAATTTCATTTATTTCCATGTCTTCCACTATTTTACTTTACCCCCTTCTTTCCTTATTTCTCTTTTTTCGCTCTTTCTGTCTTTTTCCATACTTTTTCGCTCTCTCCCCCCCTCTCTGTGTGCGTGTGTGTTTGAACAAGTTTTGTTCATATGCAAAATGACGATTTCTGCATGATGTCCATATTATTATTTTCCTTTACTTTGAATTAATTTCTATTTCTTAGAACTTAATGTGCATGTAATTTCTCTAAATGATGCTGAAGAACTCAACTTTCTTCCTGCAAATGGAGGAATATCCTGGCATGTCATGTTTTGGCGCACATTTGTACTGTCATATTGGTTGTCTAACTATTTGGCGTACGGTGAAACAATTCTCCTACAGGAAAGAACTATCATTTCTTATAACTCCAACCTCCATTTACTTTTGTAAGTGGCTGTACATTGTGTTTCACTATAAGAACTCAGGGGCATTGCTCCCTCATGCTCCGGGTCCCAAGCCTCGCCCCATACTGTGATAATATATACAAATACAGACAATGTAACAAAAATATTTTGTTATATGCGTTAAAAAGAGTTGTGTAAATCCATAATGAATACTCTTGTAAACAAGTAACTACATATAGGTATGTTTACTCTAATGAGTCTGTTGCAATAGGGTCCTGAGAAGTATTATTTCAAATTATAACGTAGCCACGTCCTGCGGCTCCCCCCGTGCTTTTTGAAAGCATTTTAATAGCTGTTGACACGTAACGGCATGGGTCCATTTGAAAAATTGAATTTCAAAATAGAGTGGCATCGCTGACAACTGTGTACTTAGGGTACAGGGAACAACTACAGTGTTTTGATTGTGTCGAATATGTATACTCATAGTTTGATGTGGATACGTCGAACTATCGGCCTGAGCCAAAGTTGCCTAAAGGCCTTAAAATTCAATTCAAATCAACATCGAAATGTGTGGAAGTAGTAAATATTTATATTTAAAAAATGATTGGCAACACTCAACTGTGGGACCTGAAATACCTTTATGACGCGTCCCAGTATGTAAATAGGTTTGTTCCTGATATGTTCAACGTTATGAAAGCAATTAACACTTTTTTTTTCTGAAATTGATTGGCAACGCTGACAACTGCGGCGCCGGAAGTACCCATATGAACTGTCCCAGGACCTAATGTACATGTCAAATTTGGTGTCAGTGAATGAAGATAGTCCAACGTTAACAAACATGAAATGTAGAATTTTAAAAATTCGTTTGGCAATAATGACAAACTACGACGTACCTGTAAGACCTGTCACACTACCTAATGAGCATGTATGTCAGATTTAGTGTAAATCAATGCATACGTGTAGATTTGTATTAATAAAGACATTTCTAAAAGTTGAAATTTAAAATAGCCTGACCAACACGTACAACTGGGGTGCGTGAGGTCGGAAACACCCAAAACTTTCTTCTATTGTGTTGAATGATGTGTAAGCTAAGTTTGTGGCAGATATGATATGGAAGAATTAAAAAAGAAAAAAAAAAGTTTTTAATTTGGAAACTCTGAGAAGTGGACATCCCGGATTATCTCACATATAGCAAAGAATGTTCGTAATTTTACAATTTCAGGGGTTTAACTCATGTTTCATTTCTTCTTAATTACCTATAATAAATCACAGCCATATTCAGTCCACTAGTGGATGAGGCCTCTCCCCGAAGGGAGGAGTTGGTCTACTGCTCCCACGCTGACCAGACGAGTTGGGGAGGAGAGCAGAAGTTCTCACTGTGATCGCCACTGTCTTTTATTCACAGCAGCTCCCCCAATTGTCCTCACGATGCTGGGTCAACACCGAATTTTTTATCACCCAACGGGAATCGAACCCGGGACCGCTCGCATTGAAGTCGAGCGCGCTATCGACTAGGCTACGCTGGAGTTCTAATTACCTATATAGGCTCCTAAAAGTAATTCTTGCTTAGGGAGAGACGTTAGCAGTATTACAAATTGCTGCCATGAAAAAAAAAAAGTAAGAAAGGAAACTTCGGTCATATTTTCTTGTGTACTTCCTACTATCGAATAATGTTCATCTATCTGGTCTATGGCTTGTGAAACTAACGTATCTCAATTGTACAAAGTCCAAAGTTTCTTTATTCGTATTGTGCAACACAAGATACCCAACCTCCAACATAAATTTAACGCAGACATTTTGAAGTTTATAAGATAATGCAGAGCCCACTCAGGACCAATGAATGACCTTCTTCCGCTTTTTAATCTAAGAGTACCCAGACAAAATACCCGTTCCCAACACCATTTCTACCTCTCAAAACCTAGATTGTGTTTGGTCCAACGATCTCTTGTATACATATTGTCATATCTTTACAGTACTCTTCATTTGCCACCAGAGTTTTGCCTCAGTAAAAGTAAATTTCTAAAGAATTGTTATGAGAATCTGGAATGAAAAAAAAAAAAAAATCCCTGAGTGTATTCTTACTGTATAATTATTTGGTGTTGTTGTTATTGTTATATCACATTGTTACAAGAACGGTGTAAAATGGCGCTTGCAGTATCCGTGCTAAGTTCTAATAATTAAATAAAACTATGAACGAGGTTGCTGACCCAATACTCGTTTCACTACCATGAGCAATCGTAACTGCAAAATCATAAGGAATAACACAAAATTTTTCCTCTAACATTTGATCATTTTTCAATGAAGGTTCGAATTGCGCGAAAACATATCCCACTTTCCATTTAAATTTTTAAAATTGAACCCCTGTACAGATATTTCTTGGACGTCACTGGTTGCCCCAGTATCATAAATCAACTCAGCGTAGACACTTTTCCTGCCTCACGTTTTTTTTTTTTTTTTTTTTTTTTTTAAGTCTCACATCGAATGCTTTCCGAGTTATAAGCTTTAATCATCATGTATATAGGTTCGCCGTTCGTTAGGTACATTTGTTACCATTAGAAAGACTTCGAATTCGAGACAAAAAATTGACACACTTGAGTTTTCTGTGATGTACTTTCATTTGTGCTTGGTTTGATTCCCGAACTCCAGTTTCACGTATGAAAGGTTCCCTTATCAATTTTTACTATTCACTACTAAATAACTACATGAAAACTAACTAGTTCTATGGCTTATGGAACTCGCAAGTTCATCGCTGCAGTAACAAACGTTCGCCATTGGATTCTATCCTGGGCAATACCAAGCCAGTTTTCGTCACGAACACCTACTTCTCGATCTCTTTTAATGTCCTCCCAACGACGTCTCGGTCTTCCCAATGGTCTCCTTCCAACCAGGATAGAATATAATTTCGTTTTTCCCCCATCCGAGCTACATAGCCTGCCCACCTTAGTCGTCGCAATTTCATTATTTTTACATCTCGTGAATCGTACAGTCCGTGGAGTTCTTCATTATGCAGTCTCCTCCACTTTCCAGTCATCTCGTCGCGTTTCGGCCCGTATATCTTCCTCAAAATCTTATTTTCAAACACACGTAATTTATGTTCATCATCTAGGGTCGTACTCCAACTTTCGCAACCGTAAAGTATTACCGGCAGAATAACCGTTCTGTATATTTTCAATTTCAATTTCCTTGATGTTAATCGCGATGTTAGAAGGTTTGGACTGAATAAAAACATGCGTTCCCCGATACAAAGCGACTTTATTTCTTTCGTGACCTCGTATGTCACATTCATTATGTTCTAATTTACTTTCTTTTGCCCTTGGTATACTAACGTAAATACTACCGTACAATACTAACAAGGGATGTGCATGACCTCGAACGCTCAGAGTCGCACGAAAATGTGCTTAGAATATAAATCGCTCATCCTAGAAACAGTGGTATGGGACATTCCTATGTAAAACTGCGCGTCGTACCACGAGAGACATTTGAATGATCACCTATACAAGGCCTAAGAGAGGAACTGTGATAACGTAAAAACAAAATATCGATATAAAATGACCAAAAGCAGACATATTGTAACGTCGTGATCGATTGCTATATTTCCCTCTGTTTAAAATAATTACGCTATCTGAACAACAAACCTTTTCCACTGGCCTGATAGTGTTGCCCCGCTATTCAGTCCTCAAAGTGCAGGTTTGGGATTTTAATGAAGTAGTCAAAGCAAAGTGGAACAGAACAAAATGCCCATCTGACTAAAGCCACTTTTTCACATTCAACAGCACTTCTGCATTCAAGCAGCCCAATATCAAACGTCTCACTAATTACATTTTCAAACGATGATATTGGTATGTCAATGTCATAACCTGCCTTTTGCGAAGCATATTGTAACATAGGCTTGTACTTCGGTGCAGAAAGTTGATTGTATAGCACAGAGTGAAGTCCGATGATGAAATGACAATCGTGTAACTTTACTTGTGGTTTTTCACATTGTAGTCTTACAAAATCAACGATCCTTCTCACGTAGAGCTTATATTGCCGAAAGAAATTAACATCAAGAGGTTTGCAATATTTTGTCTTCCGTGGCAATATCCTGAGCGTAACATCCTTGTTCGGAAAACTTTCATCGAACAGAGTATGAGTCATGACCAGGAACCACACAACAATAGGCTCTTCGCATCGTCACATAGATATTCACCGAGGACGATAGTTAAAAAACTTGTCGTTTTGCCACTTTTGCTTGCTTCCACACGAATATTTCGTGGACATGTTGCTTCAAGTTTCTTTGAAACGTTTGGGCCAAAAGTGCATAGTGGTTCTTGAAAACATACAGAGCTTGTTAGCTAATCTGCCACTCATTGATAGAGCTACATCAATTGTATAGCTGTGTGTAGAGCTATGCACAGACTGCAACACACCAACTGTAGTTTTCTCGCATTTGTGAGATAGTGTTGACAATTAATTCCATAATTAAATTGACTTTGGTCACTGTTGCAAACATTTTCTTCGTCCACACTCAAGTCTGTTACATATTTGTTCACTTCCTCCACAAACCCTTGTGCCTTCTGACGAATCCTTACGTTTGACGAAAGTACGAGACCGATAATTGAAATGAAAGTAGCAGTGTGTTCTTTCGTCTTTCCGCTACATTTACCCGCTACCGTGCATACGTGGCGCGTGATTAGCATGAATCATGCAATGAGAAACGTGCCCTGGCCATAAGGAGTAGCGAGTCGTGACGTAACAATGTGTATTGGAGGTGTGGAATAAAGCGTTTTGTGATCCGGTATAAGTGGGCAATATCGACATCCACAGGTAGCTGATTGTTGTTTATGGAGACTCTGTAAGGCCAGTGCAAATGGTGCGAAGGTGGTGCTAAATGTTTTCTGAAGGACGAGCAAGCATATTCGATGAAGATCGGCCTGGTGGTCTGTCTCTCGTCAGTGACGCAACATTAGTTGAAAAAAGCGAATGCACTGGTGTTGTCCAACCGAAGAATCAAGGTTCGTGAAGCAGCCGCTGATTGGAACATTTCCGTCGGGACTGGACCCCGATTTTTTTTCATATGGTTTGCATAAACTCGTGCAACGATGGGACAAATGCTTCGCCGCCGTGAAAATTATGTTGAAAAGTGAGAAAGGGTCATGTTACTTGTTCAACTTGATTTTTGTCTGTACCTTCAGAAATATATTTTTGATAACATAGGGAAACTTTTTCCTTGAACGACCCTCGTAGTAATGCCTGGAAGAAGTGCCATATTCAGCCTTAAGTTTGTTGATAAAAGTAATCGAAGCTGTGAAATTGTTTAGGCCAACCACTTTAGACGCTTCTAGTGCCCACATTTGCAGATGCCAATAGTGAACAGCAGATCCATACGCTCTTTCCCTATCAAATTGTGACATTACATACTCTTTTATAGTTTTTAATTGTGACAGCCTATTTCCCTTAAAGTGAGCTCGATCTCGCCTTTTGCTGGTTACATAATCTAATATTACCTTGCAATGTGATTTATTTCGAATGTACTTATAGCGCCTTATAAGTTTGCTATAGGAGTTAAAGGCACGATTGTAATAGTCTTCATAAATGTTCTCCAGTATGTTGTTATCAATATCCTGTAATATACTGCCCCTCGACATTTTGGGTGGAGATGGTTCGTACTCACTTTCATTTGAAGGTTCCTGTTGCTCTGGAGATGAAAGTCTTGTACTGCTGGACGGGCAAACTTCAGATACGGGCTCTTCCTGACCTTCAAAATCACTATACCTATCCAGCGTATCTTCATTCATTTCTACGTCATTCCCATTGTATTTGTGAATTATTATGCTATATAACATATTCGCGAACTCCATATCCTCGACTCCGGTTACATTTCCATATTCAGCATGTCGCAACTTTATTTTAATTCGTCATAGAAAAGGTAATTTTGTCGTGGAAATATTTTTTATGGTTTTTCACGATCCCAGCGCATGTCTTGTGGGCTTTGTGGTGGACATACAACGTGTGCGTGGGTTTTCTCGGGGTTGTTCTGTTTCCTCCCACTTTCTTCATTCTACCAATTCTTTCATCATCATAATCCATTCGGTCTGAGGCACAGTTGCCTAAAAGACTTAAAAGTAAATTCAAAATTTCGATTGTTTCTTTCTAAGAATACAAATATGAATTAAATATGTATTGCTTAAAGGTGTTGCAGTAAGCAAATTGGAATATTATTAGTTTCTTTTAAATACCTTTTCCATCACAACCAGGGGAGCGGAGATGCTAAAACTTAGGTGAGTGGATGGATAACCGGTAAACACTGAGCTCGGTATATGGCCAGTCCGACCCTGGATACATCGAGTATTAATTTAGAAATCGAGCAAGCTGGCTCAACAGTGTGTAACATGTCGGATTAGAATATTCAAGATAATATGCACATTCCGGTAACCAATATGAGAATTATGGTGGTCCGTCTTATTGCTTTACGTGAGGCTGGTATGGTATCTTGATATACGGTTAGGAACCCGCTGCGTTCGACTTTAGTAACAAATATGTTTCGTTAATGAAACAATTATTTTTTAGCTGACCATTACTGAATTTGTAATTGTAACTCGTAAACATTTTCTCTAAAACTGAAAATGGCAAGCCTCTTAGAATCGGTTTTGATTCAGAGTGGTGAGATAGATTATCTTTGTTTGTCATTTTTGATGCATTGTTGATTGCAAAATTACTATTTCACTGGTAAAGAATTGTAAGGTTAACTATCTCAAATTAAAAATATGAGTGAATATCCTTACTGTTGGTTGTAATTAAATAAGTATACATAAAGTCATGTAGTAATGATGATTGTTTTAGTAAATGTTTCAAGTTGCAATGTCACGGTTAGACAACACTATTGTTTTGTGTGTGTATGTGTGTGTGCTTGTATTCACTCGCGGCTTGTGCACTTAATGGCATTCTACTACACAGCAATGAATTACTTGTGAGCATATTTCTCAAGCAAATGTTATGCTATAGTGATACGTGCATGGTAGTGTTACGTGTCATATTGAGTTATATGCCATGACTCTAGGTCTATGTCATATATATTTTTATAGACGACATACTGGATTGAATTCATGTGGATCAAACTATCATGCAGAAACATGAGGTTGAGAAGGATAGTGAAAGTGTAGAAAGGCAGGTGGTTCGGCTCATAGGTAATGTTTCACTTTCAAATTCTAGCAAAGTATTTTTCTCCCATTTAGCTTGTTATATTTTTACTTTTTACTTTCAATTTATGTTGCCTGTTGTAGGCTGTGTGTTGTTTTATACTACTGTGGCATTAATATATATATATGTAGAGAGAGAGATTCAAAAGTCCGGCACCATAAGACCATTTCGTTATGGAGTGGACTAGAGAAGGGAAACAAAAATTTTAATGATAAAAGTTAATATGGAGAATTCAACTATCATATTTCGGGAATCAGTGGCGTACTGGAAATACGTGCGAGGGGGTCAATTTGAAAATCTCAAATGGAAACTGTGGTAACTTTTTACATTTTTTGAATCAGCATTGAAAACAAAACAACTTTTAGAGAAAAACTTTTTCGAAATTTTGTATCGTTTGGGAGCTACATCATCTTATTTTAACAGGAACAGTTTTACTTCACCAACGTTGTTCATTGGCAATAACTCAAAAACTACTAGGTGTAGAACAGTGAAACAAAAATTTTAATGATACAAGGTAACATGGAAAATTCAACTGCCAGGGTTCTAGAACATTGACCCCCCCCCCCCTTTCCAAGAGTCCTTGTTATGAAAGTGCTCTTTTTTTTAACTGCTTGCAACGGAAAATAATGTATTCCACCTGTAACACTACAATTAAGTTAAATTGTAGCAGATGAATGCAGAGAACTAACATCTTATACAACTTAACTTAATTCAATATTACAGCGACAATATTCTCCGTGGCAAATTATTAAAAAAAGAGCACTTTCATAACAAGAACTCTGGGAAAAATATGAGAACACACCAAAATAGCAAAACAAATCAACTTAAGATAAATTAAAACATAATACAGGATAGAACCAATTACAAAAGTTTCTACCACTGAGACACTTTACCAAAATACACGTGATATAAAACGGGGCATTACAACCATTAATGGATTTAGGAGAGAACCTGAGAGGTTAATTACTTTAAAGTGGAAGCCATTCCAGGGTAATCTTAAGTGACTCTGAAATGAATGGGGGGCAAAGCCTCCCCCACCCCCGCCCCATAAATTTGCCCATGATTACAACTTACACATAACAAATCTACATAATCATAATTATAACACATTCCAATTAGCATTTATTACAATTTATATATATAAAGTTCCCACCACTATGAAACCATACAAAAATACACGTGGTGTAAAACAGTAGCTACATTACAACTTACACTTAACAAATCTACGTAATCTAAATTAAAATATAAATCCAATTATTAAAGTTGCTATAGCATAACAAAAAAATTAAAAAAAAAAACTTATTTGAACAAAAAAAATCGGAACCTTCTTCAAGACATCTGCATCATAATGGCGGAAGTTGAGTACTACAACATGTCAAAAGTAGCAGACAAAAAAAGATTACAACTTTGATTAAATTCATAAACAATGTGTCAAAATGCTATACATAACTACAAAAAAATAATAAAAATCATTTGTTATAGTTAATTTTTTCTTTAATGTTTTAATATGCAATTCAAGTATTAAAGTGATAGCTATAGTGATACTTTTGACTACCGTGACTACCAAATGTAAACAAAACTGGCGAATACAGAGAGCACACTGTTGCTGTTGCATCAGTGATTCATGCCATTTAAAATTATACATCTATTAACATTTATCATCAGAAGTATCGACAAAACTGAGTAAACGCATTTGTAAGAAGTGAAATTCATCAAAATCGGGTAAGATTATTATTCTCTATATTTAATACTATTACAAGGGGACCTGGGTTCTAGAACCTTTCCATTCAATTAGTGTATTAGGGGAATCAGTGGCGTACCGGAAATACATGTGAGGGACACAACTTGAAAATTTCAAATGAAAACTGTGGGAACTTTTTGCATCTTTGGAATAATCATTGAAAAAAAAAAAAACTTTTAGAGGAAAGCTTTTTCGAAATTTTGTACGATTTGGGAGCTACAATATCTTATTTTAACAGGAATAGTATTACGTCACCAACGTTGTCCATTGGCAATAGCTAGGAAGCTACTGGGTGTAGAACAGTGAAAAAAAGAAATGACAAAAGTGCATATGGAGAATTCAACTAACATATTCGGGGAATCAGTGACGTACCGGAAGTGTGTGTAAGGGGGTCAACTTGAAAATTTCAAATGGAAATTATTGTTGATTAAATTTTCTTATTAGCATCCGAAACGAGAGGAAGAGCTTTTACGAGGGACTTATAATTGTTAGTTAAAAAGGGCTCTAAACCATTTCGTTTTAGAGGTCCCAGAGGGAATTTAAACTTTGATTAATTCACAATACTTTAAAGTATTGCATTACGTATAATTATTTTCTGTAATCATAAAGATGCGTGCTGTGTGTAGTGTGTTTAGTCTACAATCTGACAAAATTTGTAGTATTTTTTCTATTACTCGATTATTTTATTTTTAGTTATTTTTCTATTTTTGCCTGGTGTTTACTTCCTTATCTATACCAACATTATTGGATCATAATCTGTAAACCTTTGGCCTTGGTATTTCAATTATTAGGTCACTCATTATTACAATATCGTAGTCCAGGGTCATAAACATAATTTTGAAGCAGATTGCAAGTATCAAGCCTGTAGAAAATAATAAATCTAGTTATAAATTTCATATACTGTTGATACGATTTCAACCTTATACATTATCACCGTCCGAGAGCAGAGTGGCCCCAGAGCAAGCCAAATAATGATATTTCAGGAAATGAGTAGCTATTAGTTGATGGCGTTGACGTCTCGCGACGGATCGTTAGTGTGTGTACGTAGCGACAGCACACGGAAGACCACAATAATGTTGAATATAAAATTATTTTTGGATCTGACATTTGGTTGTGAAAAGTTCTATTTATTGTTGTTATACTTTTATGGTTTTAATGATGAATATAAACTATTAAACTATATAAAAATAATCGACATATTCTAAATAATAAGAAAACTATTTGTCTGTTAACACTATTTTAAAGGAAATATCAGGTTCTAACCCAATTGATATTAGAACTTTAATATCAACTTGAGAAACATTTTCGTTGATATAGAGAGACAGAATAATGGTGATAATTTATTTCAACTAAAAATAAACATACCTGTACTTCCTTTGGCCATAATTCGTGACTTATTAGGCGTACCATTGATGTGCGTACTAGTTTTTAAAGCGCTCTCTTTTCACACAAATAAGCAAAGGGGTCATTCAAGTAATACGTAAAACTTTCAAGGGAATTCAAGCTTTTTTCTACATGATCTGACAATAGGAAGAAAAGGATCAGCGCAATGCTTACGTAAGATTAGCTTAAATACGTATTAGTGTAGATTTTAAGATTGAAACTTCTTTTTAGGCTTCGAAATAACGATAAGAAATTTGACAAGTCGGTTTTTTCCTGTTTGACATTCTGACTGAGGACTTTACAGGTTTTTCTTCAGTATCACCAGGAGAATACACACAAGTTTACCCTTTCTGGTCGGCGGTAATCTATGACCGTAGAAAGTATGGCAAAATATCTGATAGTGATTTATCAAAATCATTTCATGCATAAAAATGATTCCTGCATCAAATATTTGTTTCATTTTATATTAAATAATTTACGTAAAATAGGGCAATAAAAATCTGTGCATCAAAGTGTTAGCAAGGTGAATTATGAAAAGCATAATTTATTACATTACCGTTATGTGTATGGAAAGATAAATGTTTATTCCTGCAGTACATATTTATTTGATTTGATATTACACATTTTTCCTCTTTTTACATATTATTTATCCTACATATTTCATTAGTTTTTGTTACATATTATGCAAAATTATACATAGAAATCCTTTTTAGTACACTCTGGTGAAAACATCCGCGCTATCAGACGAATTGTGTGGGAGTCCGTATAGTGACGTCATAGTAAAGCTCTGAATAGGTGGCGCCATCAGTTACTCATGCATGAATGGCCTACCTAATAATATTCAATCTAGCTTGGAATGAGCCAGCGTGAAAGAGCCAGAGGGGTCCATTCCGAACAACAGTGAAAACTTTCGAATTCCCATATTCCATTGCACTGATGACGTAAGTTATAAGATTTTTGGGGAAACTTATTAATCCGAAGATCCACGTATGACTCAGCGAGTCCCTGACAGGGACATCTGAGTGACAGTAGCACTCCTAGAGTCAGGAAAAATCAACACCAAACAAAATCGATATTCAGTACTTCGCGCCGACATTTAAATGCACAAGGAATCAGTCAGTCGTTGCCTGTTATGTTTCAATGCAACAACGGGTCTCCTGAATATTTTCCCTCCAACTGTATGCGTATCCGTGGTTGCTAATTCCTCTGTCGCGAGAGGCATTGTGATAGGATGACGTGCCCCAATTGGCTGGCAATTTTGCTACAGTTGTGTGTTCAGTTAGTTTTGCTATCGGATGGTATTAGACTTCTGCAACACCTGCGCTGATGACAACATTTTATTCAATGAAAACTGTTTAGAACTAAGCAATATTGTAAACTAACAAGTAAGAAATAATAGAACCGACTTTTTGCGTTGACCCCCATCACACATTTTCTCTACACCACTGATTCCCTATATGCGATTGCTGAATTCTCAATGCAATTTTATCATTAAGATTTGTTTTAGCTTTCTACACCTAGTAGCTTCCTACACTAGCAGAACAGAATACTGGGCCAATTTTCGCACAATACTGCACCAATATCGAACAATTTCGACCAAAGTTTCCCAGTATTGGGGCGATACTGGCCCGATATCCTGGGCTGCTAGGATAGCTATTTCCAATGACAACACTAAGCTTGTAACTCCCAAACCGTACGAAATATCTAAAAACATTTCCTATAAAAATTATTTTGTTTTCATTGCTGATTCCAAAAATGCGAAAAGTTACCACAATTTCTATGAAATTTTCAAGTTGACCCCCCCTTACACATACTTTCGGTACGCCACGGATTCCCCGAATACGTTAGTTGAATTCTTCATATGCACTTTTGTCATCAAGATTTTTGTTTCAATGTTCTACACCCAGTAGCTGACTAGCTATTTCCAATGGATGACGTTGGTGACGTAATACTTTTCCTGCAACTATTGTAACTCCCAAACCGTACGAAATATCTAAAAACGTTTCCTCTAAAAGTTGTTTTGTTTTCATTGATTATTCAAAAAATGCCAAAAAAAAAAAAAAACTTACGACAGTTTCCATTTGAAATTTTCAAGTTGACCCCCTCACACGTATTTCCGGTACGCCACTGATTCCCCGAATACGCTAGTTGAATTCTACATATACACTTTTGTCACAAAAAGAAATTGTTTCAGCGTTCAACACCTAGTAGTTTTGCCAATGAACAACGTTGGTGACGTAATTATTATACTGTTCCTGTAAAAATAAAATATTGTAGCTCCCAAAGCATACAAAATTTCGAAAAAGTTTTCCTCTAAAAGTTGTTTTGTTTTCAGTGCTGATTCCAAAAATGTAAAAAGTTACCACAGTTTTTATTTGAAATTTTCAAATTGATCCCCCTCACACGTATTTCTGATACGCCACTGATTCCCGAAATATGATAGTTGAATTCTCCATTTGAACTTTTATCATTAAAATGTTTGTTCCACTTCTTTAGTCCACTCCATAACGAAATGGTCCTATGGTGCCGGACTTTTGAATCACCCTGTATATATGAAATTAATAAGTTCTGTGTGTCAGCTTAAATTTTGCAATGTAGTTCACTGGTTAATTTGTTTCCACAATCCAGTTTCATACTCATAAACGTCAATCTCACATTTTTGCAATCTTATATTTCGAAGTGCGATCCATCGTAATATGACTTTTTATTTTTGTAAAGGACCCCAGAAAATCAGTAGAGAAGGCCTTTCGGTTCTTTGAAACTCTGGATTGCTATAGTTTATAACATCCTGAAAATAATAATAAAAAAAGTGAATATTGAAAACTGAATTCAGAGCTTCTGCGAATCTTAAATAAGTGAGGAGTACCTAAAGCTGCTTATAATGTTTTTGTAAAATAACTGTCCCATTTTCTGTTATTATTGTAACTCTAAAACTGTATCAAGGATTTTAGGTAAATACGTGCGCACATATTGCACAAATCTTCTAGTACTTGGGATATACTGAACTCCAACAATATGTAAAGTATCCATGAACTCAGTTAATGCTCATAATTTAGATAATAACTGTTATTGATGTAATTGTCGATAATTAAAATAAACTCTTTTTCTGTTACAGTAAGGAATTTTCTTTAATTTTATTAGAGATGTTGATAGCGTAGCTAACAAAAAGGTACCTTGCCTTATAATCCCGCTTAATCCTTCCGTTTGTCCATCCGTGTCAAATAATATATATTAGGAACTACAAGGTGTAGAGAGGTGGCTGCGGTGTCGTTGGAAATGTCTTTGATATACTAGCTCAGAGCCGCTGCAACCATCTTGATATGTGCAAAGGGTCCTTGTTGCTAACCTAAACCCATTTTTTGAAACTCATTTTTAAAAATGTGGTTCTATTGATTCAGTTAGACCTAAACGCATTAATCTTGGCATAAACATTATTCGACATAATAGACAAAATACTATGGGTGTTGCCACCCCAGTTGTCAATGTTGTCAACCTATTTTATAAACATGATTGTGTGTCTGAGATGCTATCAAGAGACTGTCGGAGCTTTCGCGATTGTTAGTAAAATCGCAGAGCACATTTGTTTCGTATCATTTCACTATAACGTACAGTAATACAGATAAACGCGCGCGCCCACTCTCTCGCTTATTTGATAAAAGATGACAAGCAGCTTTGGGTGATCCTGCACTTGTTTAGCTGCGTAGGAACTCTGAATTCTATCTCTATTTATTTGATTTGTGTCTATCTATATCGAAATCCAAAGTTTCAAAGAATTTGAACGAAATGCCTTTACCATTGATTTGTTCGGGGTCGTGTGGTTTCGTTCATTCTTCAAAATAGACAATGTGGAATGTATGTATTTGTTTCTGTTGTATAAGCTAATGCTATGCTTAGTAATAATAATATATTTTCTCTTTGAGTTTTTCTGTATGTGGAATTTATTGCATTCTTAGAATTTCCAGATGTTTTGAAAGAAAAAGTGTAGCAGTTAATAAGGTTGTAAAATCTATAATAAGCTTAGTTACTGGAATGTGAAATGAAATTTTTACTTACTAACTGACATTGCGCACGGGGGCTAAATTCGAAATATACTTACTTAATTATATTCTTGTAGCTCTCTTTGCACTGTTTTAACTTAATGCAAAAGAAAGTTACAAAAATACAAACAAGTGAGTACGTTTGGGAATATTAACGTTTAATTTTTGGCATAAATAATACTACCTGTTCAATCAGTTCGGAAGAAACACACTGTTTTAGGAGGTACATATCACAGCGACGCACCATAATTACACCTACACACACTACAGAAAACCATCTTTGTGTGAACACTGAACTTAAATTGAAACAAGGGAAATACAGGGCTAGCAAGAAACACCTTACGGGTTTTAAAGTATAGCAGCTTTGCAGGGAAAACTGTAGGCATTTACTGTTGAACGTACATATAGTCTTTTAAGTCTTATAGTACATGGAGAAGTAATCTGAAACACTTTTTCTTGAATATTACATTATTGGTAAGTGTCCTTAAGTTGAACATATTCACGTAATCTAGCCTATGTTGTCATAAACTGCTCTACGTTAGCAGTGCGATGTTTTCGGAATTACACCTGTATTATCTGAGTTACATACTTGTCGGAACCTCGCATAAGACGACGCATTTTAGGGTAATATTGTATTACCAGACTGTGGGCTCTGTGCCTTCACCTTAAAGCATGCCGTTTACGTTTAAGAAACTCACAAAGGGACTTGATTTTTTAAGTCCTCAGGATTTCGCCACGAAAACGTAAAGCTAAAAATTAGGATAGGTCCTTACAAGGAACATACCCGAAGTTACACACTCAGATTTGGTTGAAACTTTCACAGTTGACCGTCTTCACCGTGAAAATAAATAGGGTGAACTGATACGTTTCGCAATTACATCTAGAGACAACTAGGTGATTGGAAAGTTAATGATTTCCCTAGTGAAATGTACTGGGTGATTCAAATGTAAATGAGACCAAGTACTGAATTGCTGACGCATGTTAGATGTCCCATCTTGGATTTTTCTCAAACGGAATAGGGGCAAGTGACATACCAAATATTGGTACGTCCAGAAAGGTAAGTTCCTTTGTCAATTGTTACCTCCCCAACCTATCCGGCCCGAGTCATAAATGCGTTAAGGCTATAAATAAAATTAAATTCAAATTCGTCATTTACGCTGGACAAAAGACTAAGAATATTCCACCTGTTGATGCTCTGAGCAAAAATACTGACAGGGGTTCGACTATAAGAAAAAAAAAGTACATAAAATGCGTGTGGCTCAATACATTTCGTATTCTTATTTGAACACCTTTGTAAACATCATTCATGTTGTTGGCTGGCTTCATTGTATCCTTGCCCTCCTTTTCTATTACAGTCAAGATCTCATTCGCTATATGTGTTGCAGACGTCCTTCATTACATGAAAACCAAGCAAACTTTTCATAATTTCAAATGCTTTTGGAATTCCATTCTCATTGAATCACACAGCAACAATAAATTTCACTCAGCTGATCTCTCTTCGATATATCTTGGGTGCTCTCTGTTACTACAAGGTTCTCATTCAGTATACTGTGCTCTTCTTCACTTTTAAAGAAAGGTTTCTTGGGAGGAGCAAAATTATCTTGCACGGGACTTTTTCCAGCCCACGCACCCTGTAGTTAGGCGTCTGAATAACAGAGGAGTGAGCTAGAGGTTTAAAGTATGAGTCCCCGAAATAATGACTCAAACTTCGTTAGGTGATTATTCACATCAAACTAAGAAAAAAGTTCCTTTAAAGAAATTGTGAAACTTGCTTAGTTTCGGAGCTATAGGCGTTTGAAGTCATGCGGCATCGTCACAATGACGTAATATCTCAAGTAATGGCGTAAACGGAGTCGGCCTATAGTCTCTAGGGCATTTAGGTTTTGACCCGGTCATTTGGAAAAACAAGCTGAAAATTAATGATGTTTGGAACACCATCCTATTTAACATATTAAAAGTCATAAAAAATCCATTTGCGGAAAAGCTGCCATCTTGGATATTTTCTTTTTTAGTGTAGTAAACTCTCAGCGTTGATAGCATTTTTAACACACGTCCAGAGCCAAAAGTCGATGAAGTTGCACGCCACTCAGTGGCGAAAAGAACGAACGCGGTTGGGCAGCGGCGATGATTGCATGGGCAATCATGGTAGCCGTCTTGTTTTACTTCTTGAAGGTGGTGGCCGTGCGGTCTGCTGCGTTAGGACAACGGCTCGAAAGTCCCGGGTTCGAGTCCCGGCAGGGACATGAGTGTGGATTTTAATAGATAAGGGGCAAATCGTGACGGGCCGAAGTGCAAAGTTACTAGACTGGCCCATATAAAAATAAAGCTTTACTAAAGTTTTCTTGTTGGAGGTGTCAGCATAAAAGAGTTTCGATTTTGAGGCATACTTTTTAATATCATCATCAATCTTTTCCAAATGACATTTCCTCTGTTGTTGGATATATGACAAAATCGTACACTCGGGATCAAATGCTCTAATATACTCATACTAAAATAATAATAATAATAAATGTCATGTCTTTATTTGCCAGTTTTTGACAAATAATATTTTTCTCCTTGGATTCTGTCGTTCGCTTAATTGTTATACTTCTAAAGTATGTAAAAACGAATATTTCTTGAAATTTTGTCATTAAAATATTAATAAATAATGTAACTAGAATGGTCGAAAAATTTCTTAGTCAGAGATTTTGGCAATATAGGGAAATTCAGAGGAAAAGAAGGGAAATTGTTTTCGCTCGCCTAAACAGACTGTATCTTTAGTACTATCTGAAAGTGAGAATAGAGAAATGCTCACTCAAATGAAACATCACGGAAACAAAGGTTACAGACATGTGCAATATAATCCTGTGACAGAAATTATTATATTTCCCGAAAAGATGCGAAAAAAGCGGCATTGGTAAATTGAGTCCCACTAATAAGATTATGGTAAATTGGGTACCAGAGTATGTCCATCGAGATAAACTGAGTCCGGTGAATTTTTCGATTCTTATTTGCTTGACTCTCGATTCCAAATCTCTGCTGATGTACCATTACACTTAAGGTAAAAATTTAAAACACACTGCTTTCACGAATTCAAATGCAGATATTTGTCCCGTTCCCATCAAGGTCATTTTATCTCTTATAAACTGCTCTTTATCTTTTGTTATTTTACTCACCTTTCTTGTACTTCTAGAAAAAAATATACACTTCTGATTGAAAATCTTTCAGTACGTCAATGAAATGAAAAATCTGTGGGTGGGCGTTATGAAAGCATGAATTGAGACGAGAATGGAAAGGTTCACATACATTTGTAGTTCTGTTTGTAGAGGCAGAAAATTCACACCACAGAGAAGGAGGGAATTTGGAGCAATGTATGTTTCGAACACACAATCCGTGAACGTTTTTCGTCTGCAGCTGGTACGATCGACATGAAGCGTTCGACTAAACAGTTCTGGACGTCATCAGGAGTTAAAAATTGAAGTCCGAAAAAATATTTTAGATAGTTTCCACCCTCCGAATCCGATTTATAAGTTTTTGAAAGTCCTAAAGACTGGATTTTTCTCCACCAGTTTTGTCCGAGGTGGAAACGACAGCATCTTATATCAGTTGCGGGCCAAATTGTTTGGGCAGCAGTATGTAAGGCTGTTTAAAAATCAACGAAGATCCGTTCTGGTCGGAAAATTAAACCTCTTAAGGCACTTTGTTCCACAACATGTCGGAATGTATTCATATAGCTTTCAGTGTCCTTCTTAGGGAGTAAACAAAACAAGAGGGATGTACATATCATTCACAAGTCCGTGAATAGTAAATAGTTGCACAAAAAACCTAGGACAGCTTTTAAAAGTTCCGTCAACGTAAACTGTAGATGCACAGCATAGAAGCTTCAGATTGGAAGTAGGCCAAAATAAATGGTTCTTCTCTGTTGGTCTTTACGTTAAGTTTAGAGATTATGTTTTTCTTCAAGATTATGGGGTAAGTTTGGATATACTTTTGAACAAACATTACGTAAGTTTCTTTTGATCAACGCTATATCATAAACAGTCAAAGACGGCACATCGCTTTTTTTTTAGTTCTTCACGCAAAAGTTTTGAAGGCCTACTTAATATATCCTCAGTAGCTTTTCAATGAACTACTTAATTTTTGTCTGGTTGGTTTTCTTCAGGCTCTTGTTTTCCTCGATTGTATTTCTAACAAGATTTTCGTTGTATCTTCGTACATCTTTTAGTTTCTTCCTTGCGGTTTCATTTAGTTCTATGTATTCAGTTCTCAGTATGTAACTTTTCTCTTCTTTCGTTTACCTTTTTTTGTTCATCAAGAGTTTAGTTTCTTCTGATATTTTGCCCTCCTTTTCCTTTTTGATGCCTGCTATTTTCTTTGCCATCTCTCTTAGTAACTCAGTATTTTATATGTGCTATTGATGTCTTCTTTAATCCTCTAATTCTTCCAAGGTGCTGAATGTGTTGCTTAGTTCTATCTCGAATGTCTGTCTGTGTTTCTCTAGATTTTCCAGATCTAAGAGTGTGGTTTTCCTCTGATAAGCTTTTTTCTGTCAATTTTTTTTTAGCTTACATCTTACTATCCTATGATCACTTGAGATTTTGAAACTGTTCATAACAGACACGTCTAGCAGAATTTCCCTGTTATTCGATAAATCGTAGTCTATTTCGTTTTTAGTCCCATTTGGGCTTTTCCATGTCCACTACCTCTGAAGCGGCTTCTTGAAAAAATATATTCTAAATGAACAGTCTGTTGGCTTCTGAGAATTCCACTAACTTCTCTCCTCTCTTGTTTCTTTTGCCAAATCTAAAGATTCCCACTTTTGTGCCACTTCTCTGCTTAGTTCCTACTTTCGCATTGAAGTCTCTCCATTACAGTTTTGTAATACGATTTGCTACTATCCAGAATGTTCTGTATCTCCTCGGATAGGTCTTCGATTTCCTCCTCCGGATGTAATGATGTTGGAGCATACACTTGTATAATTTCCATATTGTATGTCTTGTTTATCTTTATTACTAGATTTAGATTTAATTTATTTGAGTTGTATTGAAGGTCATATGACCCATAATACATCTTGTACATATATGACAGTTGCTCTTCGTACAGCAGAAAAAAAAACTTACTAAGTCTATGTTATACAATATTTATCTAACATTTTATGGGAGAATAGAGGATGTGTTAGTTTCTCTGTCTTTTAGAGCGTCTTCTCGTAAGAAGAAGAAATTCTGTAGGAATTTGGCTAGTGCTACCATCTCTTTTTTGTCTTTTGTGTTTAAAATTTCGCTTATTCCTCGGTCATGTTCTTGATATTTACCCCACGACCCCATGCGCGCTTCACACAATTGTTTGCATTCAATTAGAATGTGTTCTTCCGTTTCTAGTTTACCACATAAGGCACATAAACGATTTCCCTCATCGTCCTTCGGGTGGTTCCATCTATAAATACCCATTCGAAACATTGCAATAATCCTTCTTTGCCCCCTCCCCAACTCTACATACGCTTCTGTACCGTCATTTATTTTCAATTTTACAAATGTTCCTAGAGAAACTTTTTTCTGCAGTCCACTTTTAAATTTTCAACTGCTAGTGTTTCTACTTTCTGCTTTAGTAATTTGAACGTTTCTTTTGGTTGCCCTTTACTATTGTCTATCAGATCGGCCATATTTATCTCCCTTAAGAATTCAAAAACTCCCATTAACCAATTGTTATTGTTTCTGTGTTTCAATTGATAGTCTAAGCACTTTCTTTGAATTTCCCGTAAATACAACCAGTATTTTAAAACCCTCGTTTTCACCACTGTGCTTATTGGATACCTCCCTGTTTCTAACAGCACTGCACTGTTAGGCGGCGATTGAGCTACTCCCAAAATCTGTTTAACGAATTTCGTGCCTGCTTTGTTAATTATTTTGTCGACGTAATTTGTGCCCCAGATTTCGCATCCGTACAGGAGTATAGGTTGCAATAGTGTATTAAATGTTCGTATGGCTAATTTCCATAGGACGCTGTCATGTCTGTTCAGTGTTTTTCGTGTTATGAACATGCCTTGATCAGGGATGGTTGCTACTCTTTTCTGGTGGTCATTCCATGTTCCATTGTATGAAAAGTTTACTCCTAGATATTTGAAGCTCTTAACAATTTCTAGGTCCTTCCCCTGGTATGACCATCTTTCGTCGTTTGCTGATTTGTGTCCTTTTTTAAATACTACCTTAGTTTTATTAACATTTACTCTAAGTTTCCAGTCTGTACAATACATTTCCAGTGTGTTTAATGCTCGTTGCAATCCAATTACCGATTGAGACATTATTACTAAATCGTCAGCATATAGTAGTACAGGGATTGGTAGTTGAAGAATATGAGGTGGGTGACTGTCAGTTTTGTTCAGTCTCTCAACTATGTCGTTAATAAATAAGTTGAATAGAATAGGCGAGAGCTGGCAAC
>JAGDQP010022041.1:0-17932 GCA_022664845.1 Lepisma saccharinum
GTGGACTACATTCTTTCGCATCGTAAAGAGTCAACATTGCGTTACCTAGCAACCAAAGCATACCCGTTACAATAGTTCGAGGTTCAATAAATAAGGTAAAAATATATGTCTTGTGTATGTATTTATTTCGACTTGAGTATATTCACAACTTGTCACATATCACTCTGCAACAGTCTTCACACCTGTACAGATCCCGGAGCCAGATACATTACAGCATCCTAGACTTGTTCGGCTTTTGTGTGTCGCAGTCCAGCCAGGTGTTTCTTCATTAGTTCAAAGGGATGGTAACTGTGTCTTGTCAAGAGCGAAGATTTTTACGTGTCGTGGACTTCTTTTGCTGGCCAGTTCGATGCTCGTCGTCCACATTTGTCGCACCATTATCAAAGGCAGTGCACCACTCCTCAACCTGCTTAAGTGGCATGACATTGGATCCATACACCTCCACAAGTTGGCGACGAATTTCAGCTGGCGGTGTGCCCTTCAGTCGTAGATAACGAATCACACTGCGTACCTCAAAGTCGGTCCATGTTTCCAGAATTCCAGCCATAGAACAATCGCTGTTGGGCGTACCGCCCTCTTGTGCCCAGGAAAGGAAGTCGTGTTTTCAGTGATGAGCTTGGTAAGACGTAACAGTGAAAATATAAAATGTACGCACATGAGAGTTCGTTAACTTACTTATTGGATAATCCTCGTGCTTCTAGAGTTCAATATTTTCCTACAGCACGATAAGACATTTCAATCACGTGTGCGCAAAATAATCAAAGAATAATACTGTCATTAGATATAGCTAAATTTCTTGGATTTCTCACTGATGATAGTCTGGATTCTCCATTTGACAAATTATACTAAGGATTATTTTTACTAATCTCCATAAGATTACTTCTGCACTTTAATCTTTGAAAAATATTAACTGACACAATTCTAACTTGAACAAATTTCACAAATATCACCCTTTCGTTTCAGTGAGATTTGTTATGTTCTAATATCTGTGTGTTTGACGACAAGTGATAACGAACAGTTTTCTGCTCAAAGGCAGCTTTGTGAGCCGAAGACACCTAGGTACGGTAACCCGATGGTGGTTTGCTATCGGATGATGTCCTACGGACACGACCTATAGTTTAAAATGTATTACGAACTACTACGTTTAATGTATCCGCAACTGATAATTTATGGAGTTTAATTGCTATTTTTTCTTGAGGAATTTAAAAAAATATGACAACTAGGCTGTAACACATCCATCATATTTTCGATGTATAGTATAATATGAAGAGGTACGTAACTAAAATATGTGTACGTTTTGTTTAAAATTCTGTTGGACTGTTTCAGCATATAATTTGTTGACTTCTTACAGTCAGAAACGAAACAGTTAATCTGTCTACTCTTCAGTGTCTTAACAATAAAAAGGAGATTTTGTAATGTTTTAACAAATAAAGAGCATGCTCAAGGTTAATGTAAAGCAACGATCTACAACAAAAGATATCTTCGTATAAGTCTAATGTATTTTTATCGTTGCACGAAACTTTAATGCTGCTTCTACAAATTCAAGCCTAGAAAGTTAAAACTTTCAGGAAAGAAAGTTCATAACCAATTCAAGAGTTCGATCAATGCCGATTTATTATTTTCGTTTTTGTTCATTGTTGAAAGAGCTTCATTGTTACAAGTTTTGATATTCACAACAACAATCACGCGATTTCAACAATGCAGAAAAAACGAAAATAAAAAATCGGCATTGATCGAACTCTTGAATTGGTTATGAACTTTCATCCCTGAAAGTTTGAACTCTCTAGGCTTGAATTTGTAGGAGCAGCATTGAAATTTCGTGCAACGATAAAAATACATGAGACATATACGGAGGTAGTGCTGCCATCTTTTGTTGGAGATGGTTGCTTTGTATTAACCTTAAGTGAGAAAACAAGCTCTATCACTGTTGTTTTATTGACAAAAGAGTAAAACTATTATATATTGTTGTTCTCCGTTTGTACTTCAGTGGGGTTTTCAATACACTGATTAGGCCTAACTTTCCAAAAGAAATAAAAAGTAATCACTTTTGATGTTATTCAAAATACTAATTCTTTCTACACAATGGGAATTATCTCGTTTTGTAGCATAACGCTAAGGCTTTCTCATTAGCACAAATCCAACATTATAGTGTATGTTACTTTTGACTAATATCCCTAAACATACTTACCCTTCTATTTCACAAGTCCGGGAAAGTGTGCTTCTGAATGCGGGAAAGTATGATCATGCATTACAAGTGAAGATTTGTCTTGATTGGATCGCTCATTTTTTCCCCCCTTGATGTACAGATTCACTAACACCAGGGGCGTACGAGCCGGGGGACAGTTCCCCCCACGATTTTTAGTGGGGGCAAGGTACATATTTTGCCCCTCCCCCCATGATTTTATACCTGCATAAAAACAAAATTGGTTTGGTCTTTCATTGCAAAGCATTTTGTTTTTTGCCCACCATAATTTTATACCTAAATGAAAATAATAGTGGCTAGGGTTTTCACTTTCAAGGAATAACATATTTTGCCATATTCAAACACCATGATTTTATATGTAAAATAAAATCAAAATTTGCTTAGCTCTCAGTTTTAAATCTATTTATATTCTAGGTGGATTTTAAAATTACATGTTTAATTATTTTTACAGTAGCGTCATTTTTTTAAATGTAAAGTGTTTTAAAATGGATATTTAACAGTTTTCGTTAAACTTTCAAAGTTTTAAATGTTATTTTATCGAAAGAAACTAACGAGAAGATTTTAACTAGTAAATTGGAGTGTAGCTTGAAAGGTAATGACTTTTGTTAAATCTAATTTAGTATAGAAATCTCTACGATCGTGGGCGGCTGTTAGGGGGCAAGGTGCTATTACCCCGTCACTTTTTTGAATTGACCTTTAAATCTATATGATTTTATATAAAAATATGAAGTTTATCCTTCTTGTCCCACCCCCTACTTTTACCCCTTGCCACCGCACTTTTATCCTTTAATCGCCGTCGTCCACACTGTCATTCAATTAAATCCCCTTAAGAAAACTAGAGCTCACACAAGGACAAGGCTTTGTAGCTGCTATGATTTTCTCAATACATTGCCAGTCATGGGGGGCCCGTAGAATTTTTCCCAGAAGGCAAGATTTTTCAGGAGGGGCAAGACTCCATTAAAGTAGGTAGTGTTGTGTCAAAAACCCTAAAATCTAAAGAAAATTGCATAAAATCAGATGCATGTTAAGTTTCCTGTGGGCACCAATGTTGCCAAATGCCAATCAGTATTTTCATTCTCATTCTATCTTGAGGGACATTACATTTGATACTTCTATGAAAGCTCTTTCAGCTGCAGTGGCGTATCTCGGGTGGGGACGATTGCCTCCCAGATAAGGAAACTTTTTCAAATTTTAATAGTAAAATAAGACCCATCCCAGAGTTTTAGTTCTTAATTTTCTCAATTATGTGGGACCGCCCCCCAAAAAATGTCTTTGTGACAATTAGATATAAGTATCTTGGGCTATAATGTACAATAAATATCTAGTTTGGAATATGCAACTATGTTGTTATGCTTATCGGCCATTTACGTAATGCATAGATATTGTTTGAGTATTGATACTTATTTACATACAACGATATCGTATTATCATCATCATACGTACATAGATAGATTCTCTTTTAAAATATACAATAGTATAGAATATATATCACTTTACTTTTCATACGTATAAACATATGCTACACTATTTTTTAACAATAATGTCAATTGCATCAGTTATATATATAACAAAGATACATTTATACTGTGTGGACTATGCTACTATGATTTATAATATTTTGCTATGATACCATCTTGACACTAAATAAATACTATATACCTTAGAAAATATTTTTAATTTCATTTTTCTTTTTTCGCTCTGTTTTGTTTCGACTTCCAAAACTCAGAACATGATACTCCGCATTGAACATATGATACCGATACGTACATATCACATACACATATATACACCGTTTCTCTCTCTCCCCCAAACACACACACACACACACACATACATACATACATACATACATACATACATACATACATACATACATATATATATATATTTGGGATGTCTGGGTTTGCCCCCCCAACCAAAATGTTGTTCCTACGCGCCTGCCTACTGTACCCGATGATTTAGGCCATTTCGAATATTTTAATAACATTCGAATATTTCCGCATGTTCGAATTTTCAGTCAAATATTATTCGTTATTGGAACTTCGAAGAATATTAGCAGCACTACATTAACGGATAGTTATTCCAACACTAGCGTAGTACTAATAAATTGCTCTATTGTGATCCTCGTAATAGCCGAACACAAATAACTGGATTAACTTGGGCTACGGGCCTGGACTTTTACTATGTGTGAGAGGATTGGGTAGCTAATCAGTCACAATCAATCAACGTAGAATTGAATTATGTAGTCGTACACACAAAAAAAGAAGTGGACCTATGATCAAATAAAGGGACGTTAGTCAATTAATTATGATTTTGAGAAAACTTAGAAAAAAATCGTAGCTATGAGGATAGAATTTGATAGTTTGTCATAATTTTTCGTGGCTACAAATATGTGTGATTGTTATTGGTGTTGTTAGTATCAGTTTTAGAAGCTTTGAAGATTCACTAAATGTTTTCTCTAAGCTGTTTTGAACTATAAGCTCTAAGAAGCCCACAGCTCCTGACATTGATCGAAATATTTCTGCCGAGTAGATTGAAGACAATTCGTCTAACAATGTATATAAACAGGTTTTGGAATGGGACTGTACAATGCCATAGCTTTAAAAGTATGATTTCGTGATTAAAGTAACATGAGTCGCCCGCAATGACGTCTATCTACAAGCGATACTGGACTGGCTGCTGACGCTCCCAAATTTTTTCATGAATATATGAAGCAAGGAAGGGGATAGGACACTTAATCTCGTTTGTCCACTTCCAGTCTAAACCAATATGAACCAAATTTTCAGTTTTAACTCAGCTTTTAACGCTTGATATTGTCTTAATTCTTGCAAAAAAAAATGTAAATATTTGCAGTATTTTCTACTAGATGCAGAGTACGGTATACTATAACATGAGTAACGTAGGATTAAAACTTAAATAAAAACGGGCCGCACGGCGATATTCTGCGTGTAAAATTGAGTTTGTAACGACCGATTACATCGGCCTTTACTAAAATTAAAAATATTGCTGAAAAAAATTATAAGCATATTTCTTTTATGTTATTAATAAGTATCGGAGATACATGATTCAAATCTTAATCTTTGGATCGGATTAACTGAAATGCGAGACTGATGGTATGTAAATAATTGTGATAAGGTTGAATTTTATTTTTATCTTTGTTTTAAAATTATTCTTATGTTGTATCAATGGTGTAAAGGATCATAGCTTAAAGTTGCGTAAGTTTGTAGGAGACGATGAAGACTTCTCCATGTGTGTTCTTTAGCCTCGCTATTTTTTAACGTTTTCAATATATCCTCTACGGGAGATTCAAAGAGGCTAGGATTTTAGACATCTGTTTTTACAGTAGCCACCTCTTGTTGGTGGAACGAATCTCTTCACATTTTGTGGAAGGCTCCTAAAGCCTATCTGGGCTAACGATATATGCAGCCGTGCAGAGGAAGCGGAAACAGTCGACAAGGATCCTCGAACAGAAAAGCATCTTTTCTTTTTAGCGCCGTTAGAAGCTCAATCAATCGGTAAAAATGTAGCTAACACGGAGTTAGAGGGTGAAGCCCGTCGGGACCCCTCTCTATGACAGAAACACTGTCGCAATCTCGTATGTCCAGCATCTCGGAAGTCTAGAAAAATTCAGAACTGCATTTTTATGAAAGTAACAAATTTCCTCTTTTTCGGGATTTACGAAATCTATTTCTTCGAGAGCAAGAGAGAAAAAAGTATATTCATTTAATGTCGAAAGTCGTAAGCAAATTTGAGACACATTTCCATCCTGTCCGTTCGTTCTAATTTAACAAATCGTTTGATTGTATTCAGCGAAACGTTTCCTTTAATAAAGAATTATTATTTACCGAGCTTTGCCGTCGGAGATCTAAGATAAATTATGCTTCATGCGTCGTTCGTAAATCAAGGTATGTAGTGAGAGTGTTGTATTTTAATAATGTTTAACCTGTTATTCTTTCTCTCATCTATCTTAAATTAACCCCAGGGCATTATCTATTTCCTTGATCCATTTGAGTAGAAGTAACTCACCGCATTGAAGCGAGACGGACCTTGAAGTCTGTCAAAGGAGCTGCCTCTTGGAGGGCTAATATATGTTTTTTTCTTTGAAGTGACCTAAAGCTCCGATTTGAATTAGACATTAATTCAATTATCTTCCTCAGCGGAAGTTTCCCGACGATCCGTATATATTTGAAATTAAAAGCTCTGGAACGCTTTTTAGAACTCGGGCATGGAACAGGTTTTTAAATACAACATACCAATGTGTATAAAATATGTGTCGTTAAATTTTAATTGCTAAGTACGTACTAGACTACCTCTTATCTTTTATCTTTCTGGTGTTGATATAAAGAATTACCACATGGAAGGGTAAGTTGTCTGGGCAACAATTGATGTAGTTACGTTTGCCATGTTTTTATTCAGGAGTGGCTGGAGATCCGTAATCTCCTATCGGCATTTTCTCTCTAACAACTAAGAAGCCAAATTTTGATTTTCCATGCAAGGTAAAAATTTGGCTATTGCTCGTAGAATTTAGTTTTCTTTCTATCCCTGAGGCTTAGCGTCTCAAGTCCCGATCGATTTTAATTTTTTTTAAGAACTTCAGAATCTCAGTTAACCATCGTATTTATCTTATTGCTAAATTTCCTGTTGTCCTCTAAACGCCGTGCGGAGGAAACAGGGCCGATTGATTTATATTTTCTGATATTTCTTTCTAACATTCATGTTGTGATTAGCGTCACTCCATTTTTCCGCTCTAGCCAATTCTTAGCGAATTGCTAGCAGCAAATTATTTCTGTGCAATACGAGTCAGACTCTCCGAGAGGGCATTAAAATATCGTAAATTGCTAATTTAAATATCATCCATCGAACGGTAAAAGTATATTCAAATAAAACCCGTTCGATGTTATAAATAATAAAGAGATAAGAATTAATCAATTTCCGCCGCGTCATCTAAATCGTTAAGAACAGATTTTCTTTATCTTATTTCGGCGGGAGTGAAATTGTTTATTATATTGTCAGGATGTCTAAAATATCGTCACGTCTCAAGCTACGATCCAACCAATGTAACTTAGATAAAGAGAGTTAACAAACAAGAATCTTGTAATCCCCAAATTTTGTTAAAAATCTCCTTAAAATACTTTTTTATGCTGTAAATAGAACTTCCATGTAATTGCATTTTTATAATCATATATCTTTTATTGCTCTCGTATTAAATAATATTTAACCCATATTAGTTAAGTTTTCTTGTAATCTTTTCTGTGTATACCCAGCGGATATAATTTTATAATGGTTGAGGTAAAGACTTTATAACCTCGTTATTATCTGCATGTCGTTTATAGATTTACGACATAGGAGTTCCTTTCAGAGATTCGCCTAGTGTTTATACCATCCCGCGCAGTAACATTGTCTTTCAGGTTGCATATAGCCTGATCTCATGTTGCATATAGGTTTCGCCGAGAGGAGCCTGATGTCAGACATTCTTTAAGGTACTATACATTATAGATATATATCTTCTTATATGGACAGGAAGCGAAATTAGTGTCTCATTTCTTATTTGTGTTTGCCATATATTATTACTTGCTCGTCGTCTTCACTGAGTCGCCAAGTTGTATTTCTCCAACGAAGGAGAAAAGGAAAGAAAAGTTATTATATTTCCGTCGTAGTTACAAATTCATGTTGCTATTTCTTAACGTTCCTAGGGATATATTCCCTGCTATATGAAATGTTTCCTTGACCTGTCTATCTGGTCCTTAGGTATATTAAAACCCTAATGCTCGAATCAGACTACTTGCTGGTCTTAAAACAATGCAAGTGGCGCCCGTATCCGTCGGTTTCGCCTGACCTATCCGGCATCTTTTATTAATCTATTTCGATCCAGGTCATTGTTTATTTACTTGTAGTAAGTACTGGCTATTGCCAACCATAACGTTACAAGTTTAAACTGAAAATGTGGTCCACATTGGATTAGACTGGAAGTGGACATACGAGTTTAAATATTTGCTCAGGTGCCTATCTTTCCACACTAAACATTCACTCCTGTATAGTTAGTTTTCGTTAAGACTTAGAACTCGAGAGTCGCTCTTGACATTCAATTCAACATTCTGTGGTAACGTCACAGTTTTGTCTATTCAAGTGCAGGAAGAAACACACACACGCTCTCTCATACACACACATACACGCTCTCTCTCTCACACACACACAAACAGACTCCGAGTAAATTATGCGAACTAGCAGAAGGTTTCTGCAGCCTGGGAGGAGGTCTTGTCACTTGTTCGACACAACTGCCACCTTGATGAGCAACGCAAAGCTCAGGAGCGGAAATGAGTAGAAACGTTTGGCTTGCTTTTGGCGTGCAATTTCTCAAATCCTGTGCTAATTGGTATTACAAATGTCAGTCCAACATCTAGCGGAGGGGAAGGCTATGTAGCGGATAGGCTTACAAGGAGGTGCAGGCGAATTACAATAACAAGATTAAACTTTGGACTTGTAAATTATCTCCTTTTCTCTTTCTAAAAGGAAACTATGCCTTTGTCGAACACTGAGTTCTAAAATATTATCACATTGAAATACAAATTAAATAATTTAAGAATGTAGATGTTGTGCAACGGAACAAACCGCCACTAACTATTGTTGTAATTCTAGTACTAACATAACACTAAGGAATGACGCTATTGGAATTGTCCGGGCTATTTGTGTCTAGGGCAACTTGACATACGAGCTAAAACGTGGCAAAACTGGTACTGAAACGCTCAAATTACATTTCTAGTGCACAATGTATCAAAAAGTTTACAATATATCTCTGACGGTCTCAATCACGTTTTTAGTGCATAATATACTAACTTTTCGTGAAATTAGTCATTAATGTAAACTACACCACGCTTCTAATGCATAACAAATAAACTTCGCGTGTACTGATTACTAACTTCCGCACAAAAATTTGTTTAATATAAACTAAACGTGAAAAAGTGATATCTAATTAGATGAAGGGAATAATAGTTACGAACTAAACGCAGAGATGTGCTTCAAACTGAATAGTGAAACGACACTATGGCTGGTTATATTCAGCTTCATCGCCAAAAACAACCACTAGTAACGTAATAAGAAAAGATCATTTTGGCGACCTCGTTTACAGGTAAGGGATACTAAGTACTGTATATATGTGGCCCTCCCTACTGAGAAAACTTAAAAATATAAACGTACATCCTTCTGTATTGAAACTAATTAGAAACTACTGTGAATACAGAATTATTAAAGTCGACACAGCTGATGGCGTCGTGACCAAGAAACCAACCAAAGGCTGCCCACAGTGATCTGTCCTGGGACCCATATTTTGGGATCTGGTCTTTCAGCCATTTCTGGAAAAACTAAACAACATGCAACAGGTTGAGCGTGTAGGGGCTTACTCGGATGAAATAGCGGTGGTTCTGAAAGCCAACAACAGAAAAGAAATTGAAGATAAAGCCAACCAAATAATAAGAGAGATAACGTCGTGGTGCAAAAACAATAAACTAACCATTTCCGCAGAGAAAACTAAGTACTTAATCTTTAAAGGAAAATTAAATTATAACAGAGGCGCAATAATCAAAATTAATAATAGTAACATTAAAAGAGAAAAAGAACTAATATACTTTGGTGTCATCCTAGACGAGAAACTAAATTTCAGAGCGCACGTTCAACAAGTGAAAAACAAGGCGAACAAACTCACACATAAAATTATCAATCTGGCAACTCAAGAATATAGGATACCCCCTAAAAGTATTAAAAATATACCAGGACGTTATAATTAGATCTGTTGTTGGTTACGCAGCAAGTGTATGGAGCCACCGCATGGACGATGTCCAACAGGCACAGGAAATTAATAGAGCTCAAAGACAAATAATGCTCCTACTTACTGGAGCATACCGTACCACACCGGTGGAGGCTCTCCAAGTGGCAACAGCGATTATGCGGCTACACCTCCAGGTGAAGAGGTTTGGAGCCAGGTTCTGGTTGAAGAAAGGAAACGGAGGAAAAGTCATTGAAATCCTCCACAACGAAGCGAACAACAAACAAGAGATAGCAACAATCCTAACCAGTGCGTGGCAAACCTTCTGGGATGAATCAACCAAGGCCAAAAGATTGTATGCATTATTGCCGGACGTGGCCAAGAGGCTGGAAATGACTATCGAGATAGACAGTGGACTTATGCACTTCTTAACTGGTCACGGCCCCTATAGACAAAAGCTGAGAGAACTCAGTTTAGTAGAAGATAACCAGTGTCATGCCTGCGGGGTCCCGGACCACGTAGTGCTCAGATGTCGAGAGATAGAGGACTTGATAACAGAACAGAGAACCCTCCTCGGGGACAGACCAATCGCTGAGGTTCTGAGAAATCCAGAACTAGCGGTGATCCTCCGGGAGGCACCGAATAAAGTCTCTTAATATGACAAAAGAAAATTTTTTGAGTTTAGACGGCTCCCCACAGCATGAAGTGAGGAGTGAGAAATTACAGAAAAAGTGCTTCGAACCGCGAACGTGGACGCTACTACCGCGACTTCCGTGAGCGGATATACGAGGCGCGATATGAGTGATAAAAAACTGAACTAGAAATTATTATCTATGAACTGGACTATAAAAGGATATATGACGTTGCTGGAACTCCAGCAGCAGGAGTGCCTCACGAGGAAGGCCTGGTGAGAAACACTCATGTGTGGAAGTGATATGTGTGTATGGTGGATAGATTGGAGGAAGTGTAAATGTGTACAAAGTTTCATATCAATAGTAACAGCAAATAAGGAATCCGTGAACAAAGCCATATAAATCAATATATAACCGCGAGTGAAAGAGTGAATGTGTTTGTGAAAGTGAAAATGATAAAAGTGTATGATCGGGGCTGAAGAGGAAGAAGAATTGGGTAATTACACAAACTTTGTAGATTCAACAACTATTCTACGGCTGCAGTGACTCCCCATAAAATTCTCTACAATCCTTGGACCCTCCCCAATCAAAGTATGGACGAGAAGAATGAGAGAAGAAGATGACTCCTGCAACGAGTGAAGAGACTAGTAAGAAGGAAGATGTACGACCAACAGAAGGCATCAATAACTAATATTTTATCTCGTTGCAGGAAGCAAAAAAGAAGAAGATGCCAGTCTTCAAGTCGTGTGTTGTCATGTGTTGTCTTGTCTAATGTGTGTTATATGTTTAAATGTATGTATGTTTTTCTTTAATAAAATTAGCATATAGTAGATAGGGAATCCCCCCAAGGAAGTTCCAAAAGATCTAGAACAAAGGTCAGGAGAACATTCTGGATGCCTGGCCAGAAGTCCGTCCAGCAACCCGAGGTCTCTGACGGATGGAACACAGGAGCTTCTTGGAGTGCCGGAATTCCGGCAATCCAAGAATCTCTAGTGACATGCCTGCCCCAAGGCAAGGAGCTAAAAAATGAGCGTGATGTACGAACTTGAAAGTACACAGCTTGGCTTATGTAAAGGATACAAAGAGACAAGGGTGGTATGCGGGTCCCTAAATGTAAAAAAAAGTGTATGTATAGGGCGGAATATCTATACGCCTTTCTCCCTGGGCGGAACACGCGGCCTTCGCCTCCACATTCTTCAGGCTTCCCATCCCTTAAATTGTCAATATTTTTTTCAAACATCATATTGAACTTTTTCATAATTTCAAAATGTTGCTGCCCCCGAAATTTGGTGAACTCAAGTAGCGATGTGGAGAAAGATAAATTCACACTTCCACTTGTATAGGGTGTACATAAAATAAAGACATTGAATCACTAACAGCGTTCAATCCAAAATGCAGTATTGATTTATTCTATGGTAGAGGATTTATTTCATGATATATAGAAATTGAATTTATTCTGTGATGACGCACTTTATACTTACAAGAGGCACAGGCCTCAGCATTGTACGTCTATGCAGAAGAAATAAATTATGAATAACATTCAAAGGTTAATCTGAATCTGTGTGCATCTTTCCAATTCTCTTTTCGTACCCCAATTCTCAAGCTCATGTATGTTGTAAATAACCTAAAGCTTCTTTTTTCATTTGTTGAAAACGTTTAACCAGTGAGACCATACGAATGTCTACAAGGACCACTGTCGGAGGGTACAAATATCCTACCACACCGGCATCAACATCAACAATTACCGGCATAGTGTGTCGCTTAGGAAAAAAAATGAAATAATTAACTTAAATGCAAACACTTAGAACTCTCCGACATTCATGTTTTGAACGCTTTATAGTCCACTCCGTCTCTTTGTGCCTTTCTTAAATAAAACCATTCTAATTTAGACTCGGAGAGTGGACTTACATGGGGATTAAACATTGGGAATGATTGGAACGCCATCCATACTCTATAGGGCGGACACCAACCTAAATATTGTAATTGAAACACGAAACACTTCGATGAAAAACAATATCAAGCTATCAGATGAAAACCTTCAAATTCTCAACTCACTAGAACAGAAATAAGTCAAATAATTATTCTTTTTTTTTTAAATATCTGCTTTGTCATCGCACATTTTAGGGATAAACATTCTTCGATTTCGCCTTCACAAACCATATTGTACGGTAACTCAACAAGTTGAAGTGGAAATTACGTCGTTACCACAAGTGTGATTTCCGAAGATGGAAAAAATCGAAACTCTTCCCTCAAAGCACCTTATCATTACCACTTATAAATTAAAATCACAGAGTTAAAACTAAAGGAATATGGCAATTTACACTCGCCGTTTAACTGATTAGACGTTTTAAAGGGGATTTATAAATTACCGGTTTACTGCATCTTTAAACCTGATTAATATAAGATGTTAGAACCTGGGGGGGGGGGGGTCTGAAAAGGACTAAGATAAATGTTCAGGGACTTCAGCTCCTCCTAGCTTCTCCTGTAGCGCCGTCTCTGGCTACGAGCCTGGGAATAGTACTATATTCACTCCGCGATTGTTTACTTTTACAATAGTATACGCTGTTAAAGTCGACGTTTGCCTCGCGGTAACCTAGCAACCAGATCGACTGGCTTTATACACACGGAGTAGCATACGAGTTTAGTATGGACGAAACAGTGAAAACGGTTTTCTTACTTATTTATAGTTATATTATACCTTATAATATGACTACATCCCTTGCGTTTAACTGCAGGTACTATGTTTTATGTGTAAAACGTCTAAATTCTTTAGATTTCGAAAGAAAAGAATACATTAATGTTATGGACGAAGATATGCAGTCTATATTTACAATCCATTTTGTTTTAGAATTGGCAGTTCTATTTTGTTTCAGAAACTCTCTCTTTGTTAATATTTAAAGTTTCTAGTAACAGCATTAAATTACTTTGTGTATATTTATATTTTCATATGTTAATTGCATTCAAGGGGGTATGGAACAATTGTTTGTTGTTTTCAGTCTCTTTAGGATTAACTGGACGATATAGTAGCATTTATAGTTCATAACTACGGTACTTTGCCTACAAGGGGGTGCATAACTACTTTGGATGTAATCTAGAAAATAACTGCGAGAACAGATTCCATGTATTGGAATAAACTATACTGAATTCTGAGACTTATGTAACGGTGTTAGTTACGATAAAGCTGTATATTTGAATACATGTGGCACAATATTAGAATTTTCAATGGCTAATAATATTTCAAACTTCTCTGAAACTCGGTGTCGATAATTATGTTACCTAAAGAAAACTATGTTTGATTTGAAATTACTTTTCTATTCTCAAGTTAGGAAGACCTATATCAGGCGTGGCCAACTTCTTCCTTTACGCGGACCGTTATGTGATGATGACGGGCCGCACACTTTTAGTCAGAACTTGAATAAAAATAAACTCGGCAGTTTTCAAGGCAATAGATGTATTTAATTGCTATCTTTGTAAAATCATTTTACTATTGGAATAACAATATATTCGTAGAATACTTCATTGTGATCTCAGCGGTCAACTATCCTGACTGATTTTTTTTTCAGGGTTTGTCTTCAGCCACACCAGACAATCGCCGGGATGGTACTTTCAACTTCGGCCCTACCCAACTGTTTCCGGTATCCTCTCACCCTGAGTCTTAGATGCTTGAAGACCATAAATATATTTAAATTCAAGTATTTTATTGTAATTATAAGCTTTTAAAGTAAATTTGATTACATACTGTAGTTTTATCGCGGGCCTCACAAATTACATGAGGGCCGCGTGCAGCCCACGGCCTTCTGATGGCCATGACTAACCTATATAATGGCTTGTTTCAAAACACTAGAAGCAGTGTTCTAGAACACTGCTTGGGAGTAACAAAAGTGATCGGCTAATTTACTGAGTATAAACTAAAAAAAAAAGTCCTCTATACATGAAATTAAAAAAAAAAAGGTTAGTCCTTGTACTCAATAATATAGGCGATTAATCTGCCGGTAACTTCACAAAAGTGGATCTTAACAGTAAATATTCGAGTGTACCAAGGTAATGTATGTGTTTGAAATGAGCACAGAGTTATCCAGAAGTTGGTTTTAGGAGGATCCACGTGTTTTCGGAGGGTGTGTGTGTCAAAGGTGTGTCTGGGCATGAAATGTACATTAAATGTACATAATTATGCCTAAAATAATATTAATTCTGTCCAAAATTCTAAATTTGGGGGGGGGGGGGGCGGGCCCCTCGGGTTCAGCCCTAAATACCTCTTTGTAGTATTTGTAGTATACGTCTAAATTCAGTTATTTCCTTGCATATTCGGACATGGTGATTTGTCTTTTACTCGATTTAATGACGATAATGCTCCACTATACAGTGGTTTTGACAACATTACTTTCATCTTTGCAAAAAATTTACAAGCGCGTAATACGATAACGCCATTGCTATAATGAAAACAGGAGGTTTATCTGATTAAATAAGATATTTCTTCTAATATTTCATTAGATCGTAAATATTTTATATTTTTATTATCAACCGAACTTTAAAGTAAGTGAATAATATCAAATATCGTCCATACGAAAGCTTTGCTTTTATATACCTAAGGTAAAATAAAATAATGGCTGAGCAAAGCACTACAATTTATTTTAAAAAATTAAAATTTTTGTAAACGTTTTCGCCGACTACCAAAACACTCGGCGAAAACGTTTACAAAAATTTTAATTTTTTAAAATAAATTGTACTGCTTTGCTCAGCCATTATTTTATTTTATCAAATATCGTTTAAGATGTCTCTAATTACAGAGCACAAGCCTACTTTTCAAACATCTCTCAAAATCATATAGGAATTAAATGACAAATTTCTTAGGGAACTGATTGTTTAAAGTCAATATGACGGCCCCCACAACCACAATTCAAGATTTTTTTTTCGATCTACCTGCACGGCTTTGGCAGCCATATTAGCAACATATTGGAAACACTTCCAGTACGAATAGCCCACTCGCACGTATCATGAACTATAAGCACAGAGTTTATCTGTGCAATAAGTAATAGTGAGAAGCTCAACCCGGTAGCTGCAGTTTGGACTTATGATCAAGGTGTCGGGAAGCTGGTTCAAAGCTTCCCGTTTAGTGGTGGGCGTACGCAAAAGTATTGTTTACTCAAAAGTTTTGTTTACGCAATAGTTCTGTGCCGTACCGGAAGTGTTTCGTGGGCTCTCCCCAGCCCTGCAAATCTGAAGCCAGTTCTGAAAAAGAAATCTTGTATTCTCAGTAGCAGACGACTTTAACAGCATATTATGACTACTAGTGTTCATACTTCATTACTTCTGCTTCTGTAGCTTCTGTATTCAGCAGCCGAATACAAACATTAGAAAAGAAACAGGGTAACGGCTAATGTAACTACTCACAGCCAGTGAAAAACACAAAAGAGAAACAAAGTAGAAGTACCTTTTTCCTTTTCTGTTATTCCGTGGATATTTCCGTCGACTCAATCTGGGCCGACTTCTAAATTTTATAAATAATATTCTTTTGGAACTTTCCTTACTGGCTGTGAAATGAGGTATTTGGAGTTTGGACTTTCGTTCTGTAACAGATTCAGGTTTTAGAGCTAACAGAAGCTTTCAGTGTTGCTAGCTGCATAAGTAAGTCATTAAATATGGTTTATTTAGAGTGCTGACTGGCTAAGGGCGAAAATTCGACAAAACCGACTAACGACTTCGTTACTATCGTTAGATAGTGGAAATGACTTGGTCACGTATCTGCCTGGTAGATTTAAATTTAGTGGGTTTGTATTTTTTTATTCAGCCTATTTGAATTTGGAGTAGATATAATGATTATATATCACGATACTACTACTACTACTATTACTACTACTCAGAGACGGCGTTTAGGGAGGCCCCGCGTTTCGAGTTGATATTTTTCTTACTCAATGATATAAAAGTTGATTTGTAAAAAAAAAGTTTACAAATAAACTAGTTTGTATAGTTTCCATGCGAAATGTAATGTGAAATGGAAATGAATAAAGAAGAACTTGTAATTAGCAATGCAGTTTTTAAAATATATTATACTTTCTTTAAATAAATTGTTTCGGATTATTTTTCATAAGAAACCGTTGTTCATCAAAAAAGAGAATATTTAGTAATAAATTTAGGGTTAGGAATGAAAGGAAGAAGTGAGAGGAAGCATTTAGGGGGAAATTGCTTACTGCTTTATCGGCTTTAGATGTAACATTTCAGCGCTCAGCGATTTTTACTTTACTTTGGCCCCGGGGGGTCATTATTGCCCTAGGCTCCGCGCTCACCTAACGCCGCCTCTGCTGTTGCTTCTACTACTACTACTACTACTACTACTACTACTACTACTACTACTACTACTACTACTACTACTACTAATAATAATAATAATAATAATAATAATAACAATAACAACAACAACAACAATAATAATAACAATAACAACAACAACAACAACAACAACAACAACAATAATAATAATAATAATAATAATAATAATAATAATAATAATAATAATAATAATGTGCGACCACTGTTATTCAGGAATAATTTGATTCCAGTGGAGTGGTTAATGTTTGCTACATCACCTTGTTGGTAAACTTTTTGATAAACTTTATATGTTTTTTTATATGGGCCAGTCTAGTAACTGTGGACTTCGGCCTGTCACGATTGGACTATTTACAGCCTCATTAAAATCCACAAATACCCATGCCCCTGACGGGACTCGAATCCGGGACCTTCGAGTTGTTGGCCTAACCTTTTAGAACGCAGGGCTACCCGGTCAGCTACATCACCTTGTTCTTCGACGGGTCATGCATGTAGTGTGTCAGTATTCTGATCCTGAAGTTGATAGTAGTAGCATTACAGGATAACAGTAATTGAAAGCGATTAGTTTCATTTAATTTCGATTGTTGTGAGTGCATTTAAGAATTATGTAACGTGTGTTGAGCTGCACAACTCAATGGTGTGTGTGTATGGATAAAAAATGTCATATTTTCAGTTGACAATATCTTCTCCAATACTATCGAAAAGAATGGGAAGAACAATAGAATAATGGACACCGTCAACTCACATCATGAAAGGAACTGGCGCGCACTACAAAAATGAGCTTTATTAAAAGGAATTAATCTAAAAGAAATCTGAAACAGAAATAGGGCGGCCTCAACATCTGCCATACCAAAGAAGAGATGATGGAGTAAGATGAAGATTTATTGAGTGTCTACGCATCATACTTTATTAATACTGTACAGGGACGGCGCCAGCATAAAATATCCGGAGGGGGGCACAACATTTTATTTAAAAAACTTGGGGCTGATTAATAAAACACATACACACACACAT
>JAGDQP010022041.1:18332-30946 GCA_022664845.1 Lepisma saccharinum
GCCATATTCAATCCACTAGTGGATGAGGCCTCTCCCCGAAGGGAGGAGTTGGTCTACTGCTCCCACGCTGACCAGACGGGTTGGGAGAGGAGAGCCGAAGCTCTCACTGTGATCGCCACTGTCTTTTATTCACAGCAGCTCCCCAATTGTCCTCACGATGCTGGGTCAACACCGAAATATTTGAGCCCCCATCGGGAATCGAACCCGGGACCGCTCGCATTGAAGTCGAGCGCGCTACCGACTAGGCTACGCAGGAGCTCATATATATATATATATATATATATACACGTGTATTCTTCAAATTTAAGTTAGCATGCGCCGTATTCAGAAATATTTTGGTTGGACTTCGTGTCAAATTACTGTGTTTACTTCTTTTAATTTTTTTATATTGTACATAAATATGAAATATTTTTAATATAAATATGTCTTTTAAATATGATACATGTAATTTGCAAAAATTAAAATAATGTATTTAAACAAATTTAACTCCTAAAGTGAAACAACATATTTTTACAAAATTCACTTTTTCTCTTGTAGAATAAAATTCAATTTCAGCGTTATGCAATAAAGTTTCGATGTATAGAATGAATTCTCACTACTTTAGTAACACCTCATTACTTGGTAGCTGAGATATAAAAGAATTATATCTAAACCCATAATATATATAATGCCTATAATACCTAATACCTGAAAATATATATTTAAGTAAACTCGCGTAATTAATATCTACAGCATGATCTTTGCTTAAACGCTTCATGTATAATTGAATACGTCTGTTTTTGTGTGTACTTGCGAACTTATCTACAACTTGAGTTATGTCCAGAAAGTTTCTTCTCAATTGAAAGTACAGATAAAGCATTTAACCTATCAGTGCCAATTCTATTACGAAGATAATCTTTTCCTTGGAACAAACTGGAAAATGTTCATTCACATCCAGCTGTTGATGAGGTTATGCACATTGCAATAATACACAGTTTATGTAGTTCGTGAAAAGCAATTTTGAAATTCTTCAGCATAGAAAGAAGCTGTTGAAGACTTTACATTTATACATTATTTTCTACTTCATAGCGTCTGATGACTTTTGGGACGAGTTTCAGTTCTGATTCCAGACTATCAAAGTCACAATTGCAGTGACGACCGAAAACTTGCAACTTTAAGAAAATGTTCACTCTGTGGGTTCAAACAACTTTCTCCAACTAATATACTGCTGTTATTTGTAAATCTTTCTTTCAACTCAGAAATAAGGCGATCAAGCACTTTAAACCATATTTTAATTCTCACATATTCTTCAGTTATTGGCCTATTGCTTTTAGCTGACACTCTTTCGACAATATAATTTCGAAACCGTTTTGGAAGTTTTCGAATGTTCTTAGTATTACTAACAGTTTCAATATTGTTCTCCTCTGAGAATGCCTTTACTTCTGCAATGAAGCGCTCAAAATCATTTGTGTCTGTTCGTAATTCCTGATGCTCTTTCTAGTAAGGATTCAACATGCGTACAGGCTACAGCAAGGTCACAGTCACTTTTCTGCAAGTAATCGGAGACAACTTTAAGATCTTTCAAAACAATGCAAAAGAGGTGAAGACGAAACACAAAGTTGAAATCTGTTCTTTCGAGAATACCTTTAGCTTCACATGTTTTCTCGGAGTACATGCAACAATTCGATTTAATGTCAAAAGTATGTCAGGAAACGCAGTTTTCATAGTTTGACATGACACAATTTGGTAAACCCATCTCACGTCACAAATTAGTTTCAGTTCAAGTTGAAAACGCCTATAAATACTGTCGCTAGTAAAGAGAGACTCCATACTCTTTGTTTGTGTTATGAACAGTGCTTTGAAAAACAATAAAATGTTGCGTAAACTCGTAACCAGCTATGAACTATCAACTAGTCGATGTAACTTGGAAGAAGAAATGTTTTTGTAGTGACTTTTATCAGAGATGGTTCAAGCAGTGAATTTGATAATCCAAGAAGCATATTAATCGCCTCAGACGCTGCGTTGATAGTTGATACTAGTTATGTTGAGATTTTATTCTTCTTACAAGCTACATGTCTGAGGCGATTTCACTCCAACACTCAATCATGTTTTCAAACTGTGAAGTAAATACATTAAATTGTATTAATCAAACTGGGTGGGAGGGCTACAGTGGGGGCTAAGGCAGATTTTAGGAGCGCTTCAGCCCCCCTAGTCCCTGATACTGTAACAGCCGTATTAAGATTTTTTTCAAATGTCGCGCTCTAGTAACGAGTGATTAACAATCTTTTAACATTGGTAGTCATTCATTAGTACAGCGCTACTGACTTGAAAAGAAAAAAACGTTTCTCGATAGGACTGTAAATGTCTATTTCAAGATAAGTGTTGCGGGAACCGCAATTTTGCGGGGCTGTATTCGTCAAAATCACGTTTAGCGACTTTGAACGCAGAATCTTGCATTTTATTGTCATCAGGAGTTGGCAACAGTGCAAGTTCGTCTTTCAATTTACATCACTGTGGGTGGTGGATGGCAAACCAGCCAGCCCGGAAAGCAGAACTGGGTAATCAGTGGTGTGATGAACTAAGTTTGAAGTGCTAGCGGTCTGAATCAAGTAACTGTAGTGGACAAGTGCCATAATGAGTGGTAAGTGTAAAAATATTTAACCTATTTGTTAATTTTGTTGTAACTGAGTGCGATTACACACACGTTTGAGTGAATCTGTGGCTACTATTCAGAGAAGTGACCTTGTCTCGACCCCTCATGTTTATAAATGTTAAACATAATTTCTGACTTAAAATTAACATTACAATTGGATGTATATACCAATGCATGTTAGCAGAATGTTGCTGATGTATGATAGAAGTTGTACTTGTATTACAAAGATAATGTTCCTTTCATGCTACACGTTTTCAAAGCCGGTTCATTTTCCTCCATATTTCGTCTGCTTTCACTCGCGTTGTGTATATGAATGATGCGCTAAAGGTAACGCCCAGTTAATTGGTGAAGGTGTAAACTTTTAAGGAACACTGGAATGTATATTTGTAAAAACAGGTATACAGATTTGTTTGAAGGTAGTACTGTCGAGTGTCGACAGTGTTAATATCGACATTTAAGGAGACTACCCGTGGTTCAGGCGGTAGCATGTCTGCAGCCCGGGTTTAATTCCCGACCAGGACGTTGGAGATTATCTAGCAGTGTTTCCATGCCTGGTGCTCTGAGGTGCACTCAGCCTCCTATAAATTGAGACCAGAGTGTCCTTTGTACTCCTGGGCACCTTTGGAAGGTAAAGGTGGTCGAGCGTGGGACTGACCACCCTGCTTCACTTTGAGCCGTAGGTCGAGAATATGAGGAGTGCTACCTCTACGCCCCCCATGCGTCGTTCACGGCTTATCGCACAGGGGAAAAGCTTTACTTAGTCCGTCAAGGCATTAGTTGAATTACCGGTAATTGGTGGAAATGAAAAGGACGGAGTAGGCGGCATGGGGTTCCTCTATCTCGCTGGTACTTTCCGAAAAGTATCTTAGAGGGAGGTAATAAGTTGTAGAATAGTAATAATAATAATAATAAAAAGAATAGTTCCGTTGTTGGTGAACTCGAAAGTTGTTTTCATTTCTTTAGTAATGCCGAGAAGGAAGGAGCTGGTTAGGTTCTGTATTCTTTTTAGTGATTCACCTAAATAATTTTTATCGTGCTTTTTTTTTTTCCAAACAATGACTAACATCGCTTTTGGAAACAACCATTAGTTTAGTGCCTTAGAAGGAATGTGGTCTTGAATCTAATTCCAGGGATTATCCTGTATCTACATTCAGCATGCTCGGCAGGTTGAAGGAGTCTTTGAAAATCATCTGTTGCGATTTCGAACCCATTGTATTTCAAGTAACGAGTAATGGATGTGACGAAACGACGACTATTACACGACAAAGTTTAACTCATGGAACGGACATAAATTTATCAAGAAACTTCAAGCGTAATACTTTACGAGAGACACCCAAAACACTACGCTATGTACAAGCTGGGAAACTAATGTTGATCAGGGGTAATTCACATGTTGCCCTACTTCATGAAAAATCATGGGATGGTGTGAGTGGAAGACTCAAAATACCCTGGGTTTCTGAGCAGATTCGCTATTTTTAACACCAGGAAAACAATGAAAATCACGTTATTCTATCTGCATTCTGTACTAAAGGGGAGTATTAACGCGACTTGAACATGGGCTTTGTGCCGTTGCAGTTCACATTAGAACTTCTACTTTATGCACTATTTTTTTTTGCATTTTGCACACGTTTTTAGTACCTGTCATGGCTATAGGAAGCAAAACGTAACATTATAAGGCTTATCCGGTGCTCTATGACAAGTAGCTAATGTAAGGAATTACGGAATCGAGAAATCAACACCTTGTAGAAAATGATCGTTGTGAGGATGTACCTTAAAGTACTTCAACTTCAGTATCTTACGATTTGAGTAGCGGTTGTGATTTTGAACCCGAACCTTTCGAACGAATGCTAGGAACGCTTACTTTTAAGCATTCAGTTTCATTCCGTTTATTACTCCTCAGAATTACAACACTAGGCCTAATTATTTTAAGGTAACCTGGGTTGTCACAATACCATTATATTATCATAATATTAATTTAAGATTTATTATATTTTAGAAGTGCTCATTTACTAGTAAGGAGTTTTGATTCCAAGGTTTCCTGTATTTATTTTTATATCTTCAAGGAGGACATAATAATAACCTATGGCTTCATTAATGTCAGGAATCCTAGGAACATTTTCATTTCTCGTGGTTTACTGTTTTCAACCTTTAAGCAGTCCCACTCATCAGTGCTTCGCGGCAGTACATCCACTTGACAAGGGTTGAAAGAAGCTAGACGACAGAGGAAGTGGGTCAAATCCTGTATCTGTAGTGCAAAAATGCCTTATGAACTAAGTACAGCTAGAGAATTATTTAATTGATGGGAAATAGGAGACATTAAGGAATATAGCTTCTGGGGACGACTCAGATAAGTGCCAACGAAAGCTAGCAGGAAAGGAGTTGGGACACTAAGACAAATACAGGATTAATTTATATATCGATTACGAAATTTAACATGTACGTATTGTTAGGTCTATAGCACTTTACAAATCCAAATCTAGCAGCTAAAAACTTACAAATCTGAAAATGTCTTCAACTGAAATCATCAGAATATTTTAAACAACTAAAAGCAGGTCACCGAACCGCCGTAGCTCAGTGGTAGAGCGTTGGCGTAGGATTTGGGAGGTCGTGGGTTCGATCCCAGCGGCCGAACTTCCTGACAGATGTTTTCGTCAGTCCCACCAAGCAAATGCCTGGATGGCACCTTCAACTTAGGCCCTGGCCGACACTTTTCAGCATCCTTGCCCCTCCACTATCCAGGCCTGAGCATTAGATGCCATGAAATCAAAACTAAAAGCAGATCCGATGGCCACTCTATTCAGACGACGTCAATATGAAGAAAATGACTAACATTCAGATTTAAACACTATCGTTCATTCTGGTCGTGTGATTGGGGCCGCGGGGACTTTGTGGTAGAGTGCCCATCTCTGGTGCTTGCGGACGTCGGTTCTATCCCTGCTCGTGCCATGTGGGCTTTATGGTGGCCGATCACCGTGTGCGTGGGTTTTCTCTGCATTCGCCCGTTTCATCTCGCTTTCTTCATTCCCATCACCATCCATCAAGCCTGAGCCAAAGCTACCTAAAGACCTTAACATTTAAATACTGGTTGTGATTGTGCTACTAGCCATTTTTAGTTCTACACCACAGTCTCCAGTGCGCTAATCACGCGAGCACGTTTGCAGATATCCTGTCACAGACTTGGATGACCTCGAGTTTTCTTTCTATTATCGCACATGTAGACTACACTTTTCCAACATTTTCTGAAAGAGTGGATCCGTTTTATCATCGGACAGATTCTTATATAGAAATGATTATAATTGCCGTATCCGACATGAGACATGTTGCTCAGCAGTGTCGTCACGTGCTGTTCATTCATGTGACCACGGTAGTAGACGCTGACTGACGAGGTGTGTTTTTACAAACTGAACACTTGTCTTCCATGCACTGTCAGAGCGTTTACGGCAGCTTCTGCCATTCTACTACTGATAGTATTTCTATGTAGTTATAGTGAATTTATGGATTCTCTCAAACAAATGTAGCCTTTCAAATGCGAAACCTTATGTTTTGTTTATTTAATGCATTTTACGTAATGATTGAATAGATCGTGGCTTCTTGGTCCGGTGGTTACTTTCGCGGATTTCAGAACTGTGCTGGAACTCAGCATCGAAATTAATTAATTAAAAAAAAAAGGTTTGCATATTGTGCTCCGGTTTTAAGGTCAACGAGAAAATGCAAAAAGAAAAGTCATTCGGTTCATCTAATTATAACCCAGAGAGTTTCAAATAGACAATTTTATCAACTTTTGCATGTTCGAATTTATTTATGGCCTTTTGATATCTTTGGCTCGGGCCGGGATAGGGTAGGTAGTGGATGGGGAAAGTATTGGCCAGGATCTTACTTAAGGTACCATTCCGCCACTTGCCTGGTGAAACTGAGGGGAGGGTCTGGTAAACTTGTCAACATGATCGACCGTGGAGTTCAAATCTTTGTGCCTGTCCGTTAGTAATCCGTGGTCGTGCGAGGCTGGCTGGGTCTTTGCATCTTTGAGAAGAGAAGAAAAATTAAGTTATTTCAGGAGAAGCATGAATAAATAGTTTTCCTAATTTATTTGCTCCTGGTTATGGCATGACGTTCCACAATACTTCATTTCGTCTGACTGTACCACCGCAAGAGACGTTGTTTGGTTTGAGAGAATTTCACAGTGATATAGCTTAGCTTTGAAATTGTAACTGAATATAACAATTGTTGAGCTAAATACTTCCATAATTGTATTTGGACTCAAAATATAAATATTTTATTATTTTGAAATATCACTTCCACGTTTCTGCATTTTGTCGATTCATTTTTTCTGTTTTTTTTTTTACTTCAAATATAAACAATTCAACATTGATCCATTACATACTTGTTGGTAAACACACTCCGTAATGCATAAATTACTTCTTTCTGAGGGTAGAAGCCGCAGCCACCGAATTGAATAATTCAATTCCTAGTGCGCGCGGATAGGTTAAAACACATATGTTGTATTTCTGCAAGCAATAGTTCAATGATCTCTGAAATAGAGCATGTTTCATTTTTTTTTATCAGGTTCTTTTAAAATTGTCAGTGCGCGCGCTGCCATATGGAAGCATGTGTTTCAACTTTTCGCAATTAAAAAGTCGCCCAGGAAAAGACAAATGCTAGTTCTAAGGCATAAAATCGAAGCACAACTTGCAGTCGTTTATTTGAAATCCCTGCTAGACAACTCAAGCCTCCGAGTGCGCGCTTACCTTTAGCTGACCAAAGAATTGGACTCCTTCATGTTTATTGTTTTCGTCTGTTGATAACGCATTCTTGTGCAAAAACGAAAGCCCGTAACTGGCTTTAGATTTGGGTTGAACGACCTGGATTTATCTGCCCGCTTCCGTTCTAGCGAGACTACAACTATTCCTTTCAGTGTTTTTCAGCCCGCAGATTCCGGGATGTATACAGGGGGTCGCCAGAGAAGGTGATGAATAAATTAATTAGGTCTCGTAGGGGAAAACTAATTAATATTAAGGAAGTGTTTTTTTTATTTGGCTGTTTTTATAATTATTAAAGAAACTGGAGTTTGTTTGTTATATTCTAGATAATAATCAAAACGTTTATTAAAGTCGATGGCGAATACTGGGTTATTCGGATTACGATCTCGAGCTTAGTTATTCATTTAACGCGAGTGTGGTGGAAGGAGGTCTTTCAGTTTGTTTCTAACATCTTGATTCAATCCGGCGGAGCGGTAGGCCATGGGCTCGAAGGTCCCGGCAGAGACATGGGTGTGGATTTTAACACTTAACAGCTAAAGGCGAATCGTGACGGGCCAAAGTCCAAAAGTTACCTGACAGGCCCAAATAAAAATAAAGTTTATCTTGATTGAAGCGACCACCTTTTAGAGACCTGCACGGACAGGGCTTGGGCGGGCCGGGCTCGGGCCGATTAATTGCACTTCTTTAAAGCAGTTCAATAATTATTGACTTTCGTTAAACGATAATTGGAATAAAGCCAAACGTTCAAGTCTGTGTGCACGCCACGTGGAGTGAAAGGTATTACAAACAACGCAATATTTACAGTTGGTGTTGCTTAGCGGCTCCACTTTCGCTATAGAGGATTAGTTGTTCACTGGGGCGTTGACCCCAGTCGGCAGTCACATGCATGCCATTCCCTCAATAAATAACAAAAGACAGTATGCGTATTGAAGCTTCCTCTGATGGTCCGTGTCAATACCAGAATATGGTCAATCCAACCACTGGATCCCAGGGGGTGAACAGTCAGAGTTGTCTTGATATAAAAATGAAAGGAAACCGCACTCTTTGTTGTTCTCTCCACTTCAGCGATCCGCAGGAAGAAATTGTGGATGAAGTCAGGGTTGCAGTCAAATACGGTGTTAAATACCGTGCAAATGTAAGTCTTGCGGGTGGGGTCAAATTTCTGATAATTTGTTTTGTAAATAAAAGTTATACTTTGACTAGCTACTTCTTTGCTGGATTTAATAAACCTGCGACTACAAGTAATCCTACTGTTCAAAGCGAAAGGATTATTTTGATCCTTTGTGTTAGAAATAAATTGAAACGGCAATTCTGTAGAATAAAATTAAAATGACTAGCAAATCTAAGCGCATCACATTGTTCAAACACTCAATTAGGCTTAGCCGGGCTGGGATTGAGCCAAGAATTTTTAAAAGTTCTCGGGCCAAAAACTTCTAAAGCTTCTCGGGCCCGGGCTGGACCGGGCCTAGGTATATTCGGGCTGGGTTGGGCTCGGGCCGAAAAATTCGGCCCGTGCAAGTCTCTACCACCTTTGCTGGTTCATTGCATTTCCATATATTTTCTGATACCCGGGTTTAGTTATTCTTTTTTCTTTCCACATTGGTTGTATCGTATTTTATTTTAAAAGTTTCATGTATTTTTGACGTAGGTTAAAACGTTAAGAATTAAAATGTGAAGTATAGCGTTCTCAGTTTGTCAGTGTAATTGTTGAGAGGTATTTTCCAGGGAGTGCAGAACATTTTGCTGTTCTGAGATAAAATGTTCAGTCTAGAAGTGGAAGAATGGTTTATGTGGGTTAAAATGGGCGTGTGGTGCGCTGTTTGTTCCAGACAGATACCGTTAAGCTGACGGCAAGGTCAAAGGAACCAACTCTTTATCTTTGTTGTCTGATCCATAAAGTTTGTGTTTCCGAGGCGAGGGACAAACTTCTTTGGTGCTCCGGAATTTCGAAAGGAATGTGCTACCTCAGGCTCGTAATATTATTTAAAAGGTACCAACACGAGACCAAAAATGTGAAAATTAGGCTGTAGTGACATTTTATAATCATTTTACACCGTTGATATAACAGTGACGTGAGTCACAGTGAATTAGTAACAGTAAACTCGAAAAAGAAAGAAAATGGAACGGGTTGAGAGTTTTTCCCTTTTATATGTCTGCCTGTATGCAGTTCCTTGCTTTTCTGTATAATGTGTACTTCTTTCCATTTTCTTTTTTTAGCCTCAGAAAAATAGATTTATTGGAATGGGCCAGAGCTGAAGCAGATCAACTTGCGTTTGAACAGTGTTTCTTTCAGGGGAGGGAGGGTTTTATCCCCCAGAAAACGAAAAGTAACAGTTGTGTCCGTATATGGAAGTAGTCTCATATTTCCCTTGAAAAAAAAAAAAAAACCGTAGTGTGCAAGTAACTGCCGACTGAGGCAGTTGTGTGGGCGGAGTCAGGCACGTACCCAGAAGTTGGTTTGGGGCGGGTGTCCGAGTGTAAAATTTACGTAAAATGCTTATAATTTTGCTAAAAATGATACTAATTTCACAAAAGAAAATTATTAATTTCGGGGACATCTCAGCCCCTCTGCGTACGTCCCTGGGCTGAGACGTTAGTATTCGATCATCGGGGTACCGGGTCACATCATTTGGGTCCTGGAAAATAGAGTGAACATGCAAGTAGGTCCTATGTATCTGACAGGTAAAAGCTACTGCAAAACACCAGACATGCACAGTATGCTACGCAGTGGGAAAGTTTTATTCTTTTTACCCCGCACGTGGAAGCCTTCGGTTCGTTGCACAACGCCACCCCCACCCCAAGAAAAGTTGTGTGACTGAAAATTTTGTTTTGTCCCTCTGGTACGCGGGATGACGTCTCAATGAAAGTAGGTACTGATAAATGAACGAGGTGGATTTACCCGACTGTTTTCAATACGGCGATGGATGCAGATTCGATTTAGTTCTGCAATCTGAACATGCACGTTATACTTAGGTTTGGACAAATTCCCTTGTTCAGTTCATTTATTGACAGCAAACTTACGATTATCCGCGTAATTGGGTGGCGCAGCAACCGCGGGTAATTTGCAAAATCGCCGAAAAAGAACACAAATCGACGTTTTTTGAACATTTTTGTAATACAATTACAACTTAACAGCAGTTTTCTGTACTAAACAATATTTTTTTGGTTTACTTAAAAAAATAAAAAAATAAACTGTTTGTTTTTTCATGTTAAATCATGTCTTCCTTTTCACGCATTCTCTCTCAACACGTGTGCTTCCATTTCCTTACATCCTTTGTCCTCACTTGTATTTTTTTGCTGTAACTTTTAATTGTATGTCAGAATTGTGGAAAAGTGACTGGAGGTCGCGGATAAATGACAGTTTACTGTATTTTAGTTTTTGTTTGGGAAACTAATAATGGTGGACCATCCGGACGGAAGACCTGGTTATACCAGCCGGCCGAACGAGCATTCATGTGCGCTTTGTTTCAGAGCCTAGGGAAGAAAATGATCATATTTTTTCCAGTGATTCCGGGAAGAATTTGGATAGCCTCTAACATTATTTGTACCAGTTTTCATGAAATATTACTCTATTTATCTGTACTTGAATTTGTAATTTGGAAATGACAAGCGATTAAGTTAATCACAAAATTCCTAATGCTGTTTTAGAAATTAGAAATATTAAAAAGAGTCCATTTCAAGGATTTAGCGAAAAATGAAATAATGTATTTTTTTTTTACGAAGGAGATTTATTTTTTAAACCGGGGAGAAAGTAGCCGGGGATATATGCATTACTCCGGGGAAACTCTCCGGAAACTGACTCGGAATCATCACCCTAGACTGGATTTTTTATTTCTGTAACTTTTTAGCTTTCTAATAATAAAGGTTGAGGGGACGAAGGGTCAGGGGGAATTTCCGCCCTAATTTTATGGTATGGACATTTTTTTTCAAAAAGAAATATATATAATAAATCACAGCCATATTCAATCCACTAGTGGATGAGGCCTCTCCCCCAAGGGAGGAGTTGGTCTACTGCTCCCACGCTGACCAGACGTGTTGGGAGAGGAGAGCCGAAGCTCTCACTGTGATCGATCGCTACCTCTTTATTCAGGTAGCTCCCCAATTGGCCTCACGACGCTGGGTGGACGCCGCACTGGATATATATATATATACAGGGGTTGGACAAAAAATCTAAAAACACGTCATACAGGACACGTAAGTGTGGCCCGCCACTGTACACCACGTGTTGCGGTTGCCGATCGTGTTTTGTTTTCAATGTGTCATGTGGACCTTCCTCTTCCGTCAGCAGTACCCAGTTCACCTGTGAGTGTCGTGGTGTGCAAGTGGTGAGGTAAAATGGGCGACCTGACAGACTTCCAAAGAGGCATGATCGTTGGTGCCCGTCTGGTTGGAGCTTCAGTGACAACAGTGGCGACCATTGTGGGGGTATCGACAGGCACTGTGTCCAATGTCACGAGGGCATACACAATGCATGGGCAAACAACATCTGCAAAGCACAACAGTGGTCGAAAGACAATCCTGTCCGATAAGGACAGGAGGGCATTAAAACGGATTGTAGCAGCTAAAAAGCAGACCACTGCAATGAAAATTACGTCTGAACTCAATTCCGGTCTACAGAACCCGGTTTCATCAAAAACAGTGCGACGGGAACTTCATAAAATGAAAATTCATGGCAGGGCCGCGATCGCCAAACCTCTGGTCACAGCAGTAAATGCGAAGCGGCGTATTCAGTGGTGCAAGGACCACAAGGAGTGGACGCTTGATCAGTGGAAACACGTAATGTATTCCGATGAATCGACCTACACCTTGTTTCCAACAACCGGTCGTGTTTACGTATGGAGAACACCGTCGCAGGCCTATGATCCAGACTGTCTGCGCCCAACTGTAAAGCATGGGGGTGGTTCTGTTACAGTATGGGCAGTGATATCGTGGTTGTTTGCAGGTCCCATCATAGCCCTGCATGGAATGATGAATGCTAAGGCGTATGAGGCCATTTTGGGGGACCAGGTTCTACCCATGGCCCACACATTGTTCCCGGATGGTGATGGCATCTACCAAGATGATTTGGCACCCTGTCACGCTGCAAAAACGGTGCAATCATGGTTTGAGGAGCATGACCAGGAGCTATCACACCTCCCCTGGGTCCCACAATCACCAGATCTGAACATCATTGAGCCATTGTGGTCTGTGTTAGAAAGGCGTGTTCGGTCTCATTACCCTCCACC
>JAGDQP010022042.1:0-30945 GCA_022664845.1 Lepisma saccharinum
GTTGCAAGTTGGTACAAGTACCCAAAACTTACTTTCAAAGTCATATTCCACATTGTTTTAAGTGTTAATATGCTTCACGTAAGTAAGAATCTAGTTCTTCTCGTCGCCATTAAAAGTACTTGAAATAAGTAGCTAAACCATTTCTATTTATTTTGGTAAATATCTCTTGTTGATCAATTTCACGTATAATCAATGTGTGCTTACATAGTTACAAGCAAATCTTATAAAACGTATTACACTTTCAGGATAACTCCTATCTTACGTATTATACAAATATTAATCCATTTTCCCACAAAAAACGAAAGTAAATATTGTTAAAAAATTTCAGATTTCAAGTGGTGTTGATTGTGTTGTGGGTATTTCTGTTGTATTGGTGAAACTGTAAATAATAGACCTAATTATATTCCTCCACGAGTGTTTATTTACGATACATATTTGCACTGAATCCGCTCGTACCGTGAGATTATTTCAATAGAAATTCTCAGGTGTTCGGGAAATAGGAAGTGTTCAAGATAAGAAAGGAAAAAGACAACGTACAGTGCTCACAGAAACTTTAGATGACATTGGATACCGTCTGGAAAATTCGCTTAAAAATCTCTTCGGCGTCTTTCTCAGCAAACAGCAGTTTCTACTCTTCCCTACGAGAGGCTACAAAATTACTATATTAAAACCGTATAAAAGTATTATTATGCAGGAACTTAAACCGAGTGATCCAGTCCTTTAGGACCAGATTTTGTGAATGGATACTAAGAAATGTGTGTGATAGAGAAATTGATCCTAACCTATTTTGTTCTTAGATGCAGCTTGGTTTCACTTACGTGGCTATGTTATGCACAAAACAACAGATACTGGGTTCATGACCAAAAAATTGGAGTTAGGTGTGGACTTAGTGGTGATAGAACAATAGGCACATTTCTTTTGAATATACTATTAATAGTGTTAGATACGTTCAAAACTTTTTTTTTTTCTAAATTAAATGGGAGAGAAGGCAATTTCGCGTTTTTTCGGCATCAATTCTCCCACAGTTGCTATCAATACTGCTAGTGGCTGGTACACCCCCTAAATCCCAAGGGTACATACCACACCCTTAATGTTATATACATCCTAATCTGCAAGTCCGCTACGTGGCGCCACTGTCGTCTTAGTCTTTATTGTACTCAAGTGTGTGTCTGTTACTCTCCGAGTATGAAGAAGGTGAAATCACCGAAATATTCAAGATTTCCGTACTTATAAGTGTGTGTCTGTTCACCTATAGAAGAACAAGATGTAAGTAATTCCTTCTTCCTTGTCATAATTTTACCTTAAATCTATTATTAATATTTTTATATCCAGACAAGCTGTCGTCACAAGGCGTTTCCATAATGCATTTTCTTTATTATTTTACGTATTTTCTCTTCCGTGCTAGTTTCTTGATTCTTAACCTTCTTCGTCAATCTCGTCAATCTTAACCTTGATTCTCAACCTCCTTAACCTTTGTTGAGGGTTGCTCCCTCAACCTAACAGTCTTGCATCTTCTCTATATCTGCTCTGTATTTTTTTACGGAAATAGGCGCCACGTATAGCTCCGGTTCGGACTTAGATGTAAAATTCTCCTGCAATTCCAAATCTTGTCTCTCTCTCTCTATTTATTGTTCCTCCTCGTATTAACCTCTGCGAATTACTTCTTTTCTCCTCAAGTTCTATATTTTTTGATGGAACTTCCGATTGTCTTTATATTATGGTTCTGCCCCTTATTTCAAAAGTATTACCTTGTAAATTCGTTATTTGTACCTCAGCAGCTGCCTTTCCATCTTCTTCCTTTGTTGCTGCTTTTTGTTTGTAGTTTTTGTTCTTCGGTAATTTCTCTTTAGATGTGTTTACCGCATTGTGCTGGTCAAAATACGTTACTATCTAACAGAATTTCCTTATCTTCGAATGTACATATATTTCTCGTAGCATAAATACACAATAAAAGCACTGAGAACACTAAAACGGTAATAACGACGTTCGGTGTTTATATTGAGTATTTGTGCTGTGAGGAATATCTGGACATTCGGAAATAAGCAAATCATGTTTCCCTCGCTACGAAACCAGTCATGTGATTGTCTTACGAAGCATTTCTATGTTGTTATGAATGAACAGTCAATGATTAATCCTGCTGAAGTTTTGTTTCCTCAGTCTTCAGCTTCTCCATTTCTCTAACATGTGGGTTCCATAGAAGGGTTCTGGTTCCAGATCACCTTTTCCTTATTGATAACGGATGTGCCCAAATTAATACATGGTGTAGCGGTTTCTTTTACGACCTGGGTTTCATCTGTAATCAGTTTATCATTCTCTCTTATCGCATCTAAAGCCTGTGTAAAGGTGGTATTATTGTTTTAATCTTGTTTCTGATGATTACTTGATTTTTATTATGGTATCGTCAACATCTAAGCAGTTGCTTACGATGACATCACGACCATTCGATGGGGAGACTTATGAGTATGATTGTGATGTGATCCGCACAATATGCATTTCGTGATGTTTGATTTGGTTGTGTGATTAGCGTCTTTAGTGATATATTAGTATATGGAGCCGTAGTAGTAGGCTCTACCTAATTTGTATTTGATCTTGTTTACCAGCATTTCTAACGTCGTCAACAGCAGGTAACAGTAGGTGTTGGTAGACCTTGTTAAATACGCCTTGAACCAATTGGTCTTTAATGGGCGTATTTATCTAAACGTAGTCCATACTTACACCTGTGGGCCTGTTCCTTCAGTTTTTGAACCAATTATTATGTAGATTCATCTGACTATTGTTATATTGTATGGAAGATAAACTACGAGGGGGTACTCAAAAGAAACCGGAATCATTCTCTGGTGGCCAGATCCGGGTTGTAGTACATGCTTCCGCCGCTAGCTGCCTCTTGCTGAGATCCTTTTGCATCGATCTACCGACCAGCGTTGTCGAGTGAAGTCGTGGTGCCACGTAATAAATATTTTTGTTAAGCGCCTCTTGCTTGTTCGGCGATTTTTGTGGTGACTGGAAACAATGCGTGAGGCTATGAAATTCTGTTTTCTGTTTGGAGAAACAGCTGTAATGCTTGAAACGGTTTACAAGGAAGCTGCTCTGGGAAAAACAAAACTGTACGAGGTTTTCCTTTTTTTTTTTCTTCGAGGTCACTTGAAGACCAACCTAGGGGAGGGGGAGTGTAATGGGAACTGGGTTAGTGTGTCAACAAGATAAGAAACGAAAGAAACAATCACAGCAAACATAAGAAATTATGAAATGTTTACGTAGTCAGTTTGTGAAAGCAGACGACGCCGACTCCAAGCGGAGAAGCTTGAAAGTGTATAAATCACGCCTACCAAGAGAGGCTGAAAAGGCTAACCTGATACCTTTAGAGTATCGCTTACTCATTTCGACTAGTGGTCACCTCTTCCCTCCTCTGAATTGGTTTGGAGTCAGAGTTTCCTACCTCAACCGCCGACTTGGTTTGGAGTCGGAGTACCATTCCTCTCTAACTTGGTTTGGAGTTCCCTTTCACTGCAGTTCACTCCTCTCCACAAAGACCTGAGTCAAATAAGTCGCTACATAAAAGAGGTGATCAATTCAAGCCCATGTTCCAGGCACTCATTTAGTCAACTGTAATAAGTCTTGTATATAACATATTAGTGGAACTTTTGTAATAAAAGGTGTCGGTAAAAAGTCAACCGTATCTATGTTCTTATTTAACAACCACGAACTAAGGCGTCGAAAGGCTCTACCTATGATCTATTAACATATAAGAACCCACATAATTAACGGACCACAAGATCATTACGATATACAATTTTGGTTGATTAATTGAACATGAACAAAAAAAAACGCTTGGCGGGTGCCACGTTTGTTCACACTTCATCAAGTTGCTGCTTAGTTTGGCTTCAAAATCTATCCCATCCAGTTTATTCTCTTGATCTGGCACCCAATGACTTTTGTTTGTTTCCCAAGTTGAAATCTGACCGTGCTTGGAGACGATATTAGACGGACACTGATGTTTTATATACTGGAAAAAAGTAACTGACTTGCAAATGTTACAACATCGCGTGTAGATGTGTATGGGCATCCAAGAGGACTACGTTGAAAAATAATGTCTGTCTTTCCTGTGGGAATAAAGTGCTGATTAGAAGAAACGTTTCGTATGAGCTTCGTATCCAAACTGATGAATTATTATTAGTATTGGAGTTATTAAAAGTGAAGGAATTTTAGGCGTAGACGGAATTTTTACGCCGCCTGGTGGAGAGAATCTCCGTTTCAGAAATGTAGCAACACTGGGCTGCGCATTTGGTGTATTGTTTTTATATGCAAAAAGAAATAGCTGAAATTACATTTGGAAAATGCTTTAGAAGGTCCTAAACGTTCCTTGCAGGTGGGTCCCAAAATTCTAGTTACGCTACTGTTACCCTCTCAGACTCTTTGCTGAAAAATAACAAGGAGAATGGATGGCAAAAGTCACTGAAAATCTGAGGTGTAAACTGAAATTAAGGGAAAACATTTTGGCTTACGGTAAAAGAGGTAAACTATAATGTATTTGTTTTTCCGTTAAAAATCTAGGATATCAAAAGAAGAAAGAATTCTAATTTCAGAAGAGTCGGGTCACAGCAAGATCGAGGCCTCTGCTAGTGATCGAACAATTCAAATTTCAAAAAAAAATTTAAAAAAAAAATGAAGCAAAATCATAAAACTGTTTTCTAAATACAATTACAGGCAGAAAGCATGGAAGAAGAGATTTGAAACTTACTTCAGCTGCTGGAAATGTGACCACCAAATGTTTTCGAACAGGTTACTACCTAGCAAAGAAAGATCGACCTTTATCAGATCATGAAGATCTGATTCATCTACAGTAGACACTTGGCTGTTGGCTCGCCACACAGCCGCAAGGTTTATAAATCACATTGCCAAGGAAATGAGGTAAAAATTAGGACTTACCAAAGATCACTACAGGATTGAAATTTTATCCTTTAATTCACGATTCAATTCTGTGAAATAAAAAGTACGCTTGTGAGTATATAAGAGTGCATATACATGAATGAGAAGGAAAAAATCTTGTGTGTGTTTTTTTAATTTCATCCTGTTAGATTCTCAGGATACCGAGGATTTATCTGAGAGAAAATTTTATGTGATTGCCACCGATAGAGCTAGTGTTACGTTTGGCAAATGTTCTGGAGTTGTATGTAAGGTAGAAAAAAGATATTTACATATCAGAATTAAAAGTCAGGCGTACAGGAACTTCAAAAACAAAGAATGCAGTAACATTTAGCCGAAGACGTGTTCACTTAATAGAAAAGAAGACGAACAGAGGACTAGTGCTAGGGAGCAGCCATGTTGCTAACTGGAGCCAGGTAATAGTGTGTCCAGGTTATGGAGGCGGAAAAATAGCTAAAGGGTCTGCAGGAAACACTAAATGGCGAAGGAAGTGAGGAGGTAACTAGGAGTTGTAAATACGCTTCCTAAAGGAATAAGAGGGTTAAAAAACCGCGGTAAAAGGGAAAATAATAATAAACTTATCTTCCGCATTGTACGTTGAAAAAAAAACAAAAAAACCTAATAATCCGCATCAACAACCTTCGCTACTCCTCCAAATCACAACTTATTCTTCTCCCCATACCTGAAAACACTTGACATCACGGCTGCTCCTTTGGCGATACCTTCCGTGTCAGAATCCTGAATTTCTCAATCCTGATTCACCTGTCACAATTAGGAATAGATAGGAGCAAATGTACATTTCTATCCTCTTCGACAACCATGAACTCGGCCTTAACTGCATATAATTCAATGCATCACCAGTTTTTCTTCTTCCCTCTTCTCTTTTCTTCCGTCTTTATTTAATTTTCATTGCTTTCTTTATTCCCCATTTTATTTTCCTTAATTTTTATTTATTTCCCCGTACCCTCTTATTCGTTTAGGAAGCCTCTCCCCTGCTCCTAGTTACCTCCTCACTTCCTTCACCATTTGTTGTTTTCTCCGGCCCCTTTAGTTATTTTCCCTTTCCGTAACCTGGCCACTCTCTTACCTAGCTTCAGTTGACGACATGGCCGCTCTGTAGCACCAATCCCCTCTGTCTGTGTCCTCTCCTATTATGTGAACACGCCTTGCGTGAAAAGTTGTCAGGTTTTTATTGTGTTTGTGAAGTTCTTGTAACGTGTCTTTGAATTCTGACCTGCAAATGTCTTTTTTCTACCTTATTTCACCATCTTACACTGTTTCGCTTCTCGCTTTGTATTATCAATTATAAAGATATAGGTGTAATATTTAACGTACATTTCATTTTATATGGTTTGTTCTTGATTTATATTCTAATATTGTCGTAAATATTGTGCGTTCTGTTACAGCTTCAAATTTGTGGCAAGTTCTTTACCGGCTTTCCAAAGTGCATAATTGATGAGCCACTTAAACGCAATAAAAGTACTTTCATGACTGGACCATTCAATGAATGGCATATAATACAGTTAGTTATAGTATCACGTCTATATTTTTTTCCCATTGTTGGAATACGACCCGATCTTTGGATTACTGAACCGAGAGCATTTCCTCTGAGTATGAACTTATGCTCTGAGATATTATGAAGGCACTGATGTAACCTGAAGCTTCTCCTTTTCTGAACGGAGCGTAAAGTACTGTACAGAATAATTAGTTGCTCCATGTTTACTCAACCACGTAACTTTTGAATTTGAATTCATTTTAAGGCCTTTAGGCAACTTTGGCTCAGGACGGATGGATGAAGAAAGTGGGAGGAAACGTGAGAACCCATAGAATATCCGCGCACAAGGTGTACACCTCAAAGCCCATATGGTACAAGCTAGGACTGAACCGAGGATCCCACACACCAGAGGTGAGCGCTATACCATTGGGTCATCGCGGCCTACGTAGCCCTTGAACGAGCACAGGGCACAATGGCCTGGAATAAAGAAAAACCTGGACAGAAATCAAAAGGAACGAGAGGGACGATCGAAGTGAAAGCATTCAATTACGCATGGATTACTAGTGCTATTTGGTGTTGCCACTTTCCAGTTATAATGAAACATACGTTGATTCGAGTGTCTTATATCCCAAATGATGAATAATTGAAGTGAAACTAACCTAAACTCTACTAACCTAACGTTCTCGACTTTGGGTTCTGTTCACGTTTGAACAAAAATAAAAAGGTGGACCAAAAGAAACCAGAATCGTTCTCTAGTGGGCGGATCCGTTGTAGTACATGCTTCTGCCGCTAGATGTCCCTTTCTGGGACCCTTCTGCATCCGTCTACCGACTAGCTTTGTCGAGCGAAGTCGTTGTGTCACGTAGTAAATCTTTTTGTTAGGTGCCTCTCACTTGTTCTGCGATTTTTGTGATTGCTGAATAGTGGATACAACGCATGAGGCTATGAAATTGTTTTGTGTGTGGAGAAATAGCTGTAATGTTTGAAACGGCTTACGAGGAAGCTGCTCTGGGAAAAACAAAACTTTACGAGTGGTTTTCCCGATTCGAGGTCATTTGAAGACTAACCTCGCTCAGGGAGACCCTCGACCTCCCGAACTAACGAAAACATGGCCAGAATTAGTGGATTGATTATGGAAGACCGTCGCAGAACCACTGACGAACTTGTTGACTTGTTCGGTGCGCCCTGGAGTTGATGTCAACGGACTTTGAGCAAGGAATTGCAAATTAAAAGAGTTGCAGCAGAATTCGTGCCTCACCAACACACACATCCGTGATTGTGAAACAACCGAAAACACCATGATCCAGCTTTTCCACCCGCCAGATATTCACTCGATCTTGCTCCGAGTGACTTCGTTTTATTCCCTCCGAAGGAAAGAAACCCTCAAAAGAAAACGTTTTGAAGATGTGGAAGAGGTGATTTGAAAAACGAGGGAGCACTAAAACGTATCACTTGGCAAGAGTTTCACGACTGTTCCTAAAATGAAAAACATGTTTAGATCGGGTCTTCGCATCAGACAGACAGTACTTTGAAAGCGATTCAAGTTGTAACACCCAAAAATAAATACACAATTTTTTATTACAAAATTCCGGTTTCTTTAGGGTTCCCTCTCGTGTGACAACAGTGCACAGGTTTGATAACCCATTTATAATCGAATCATTCAACTTCGTCCCTTTCGCTCCATGTTTCCAAATCAAATGTCGAAGTGAAAGAAACGTAAGCTGTATGGGTGCAGTTTGGAATTCCACAGTAATAATAATATTAAGTTTTCATAAAGATCATTATTTTAAATACAGTAATGACGTAACTGTAAAACTTAAAAATTTGAACAACTTGGGAGTTAGAGAGAAAAAATATTTTTTTCATTGTTATTTAAATAAAGATCTCCCCGACCACGCTTTGTGTAATAATATTGAAAGTTTAATGTTTTATGCAGAAAATAGTACCATTTCATTTAGTTACTTTGTTCTCCACTCTTTTTATATATATAAGACGTTCAGATCTTGACAAAAACTATTTTTAAAAAGCCGATGTTTTTGTTGAACTACCGAGTCAATCCATTTCAATTCAGTCAGTCAGTGTGTAAAGCTGTCATTTAGTCCTGTTAAGATTCGTTGGGGAAATATGTATGTGGTACAACTGCCTACCCTAAGTTTGAATATAAGATTATTTTATTGAGAACATTTTTTTTTTCGTCATTAAAAGTTTGGCCATTTCGGAGCATTTATTTTGAAATCACATGAAAACATTGGTCTGCTGTTCTCTTAAACACTTGAGAACCATTAGGGATAGAGGGATGAACCTTTTTATCCTATCCAACTCATAAATAGATGTAAGGAAAACAATTTTGAAAATCGGGTACTAAATTTTCATGATGAACATAATTTATTATTACAAAGAAATGCTACATGGAGAAGTCATGATAAGTTGCTTGATATTAACTTCTCTACATGTGCTTTATGAGTTTTGACTGCACATATAGAGTAATAGTGAGCCTTACAGAAAGTGAGAGTGTGAATTAACATTTTGACCAACTTTAGAAACATTTTTTTGATAAACCTCATTATTATTTTTTTATTTTATTTTATTTTTTTATGAACATGTGGGTCACATGTAGTCTTCTTGTCCATGCCTAGCTGGTCCCTGAAAACAGAGTGGGCATTAGTTTCCTGTTTTCGATTATGTGATTTTTTTTGTAACCTCAATAGTGGGATAAATTTTTCCAGTTCTAAAATATTAAACTCACATGTAGCTTTATCAGTTCAACAAAATCTTACTACTGCATGTTTGTATTTATTGTACATTCATAGTATAGTGGTCTGAAATGATATAACATTCAGTGATGACATTTTCAAGTGACTAACTTCTACGGCAGAAAAGTTTCCAGGATAATAATATTCTGTGGGCTCTAGTTCCAATCATTATTTGATGTAGTTATGATCCTTATCGCATATATTTCAGATAATTTTTGGGATGATTACTTCGAATTCCTTGCCTAGGAGGCTAGAAAACCATATCCAGATTCACAAAAGGAAAGATGTATACTATAGGTTAATAATTCTTTGTGTTCCCAACTTCTTATTTCAAATCTCACATGTCTTTTGTGTTAATAAATAAAACTAAACTGATACATCGATTGAAAAAATAGAATCCCTTAAATTCTATATTTTATTGATCGAATGCTTTGTAGAATTAGTAACGCCATCCACACTCGATTTCGTCATTTCTATCCTCTGTTCCTAGTGCAAAGTTTGATTTCTTTCCTTTGAAAATTTTCCCGAAATAGGATATGAAACACGATGTGTAAAAAAACTTATATATTTCATTAAGGCGTTTGAAAAAATTACATAATACGATGTGTAGTATACCTGGTTAAAAGAAACGGGTTCACTTTCGAATGATACAACAGTTTCTTAACACCCTGAATATCCAAGGTCCAAAATAGTGAAGAACATGTGTGAAACGAGCTCATGGTACAGTGGATTTTGTAATACATGCAGTTTTAGGTATTAAAGTATTTAGAATACAATAATTTGAAAATTATTTTTTTTTAAATAAGGCATTAAGAGATATACCTGTAATGTTCAACTCAGAAGTCTGTAGTCAGAAGAGTTTCAGAAGAAGTTAGAATATTTAATTTGTTCCTTACTTCCTTCTCTTGTGGATGAAAAAGAAGTAGCAACCGAAAGAATAAATCTAAGAAAAGTAATTGATTTCCAAATGAAGAATTAGATGCATACCAGAATCACCGAGCGGACGTAGCTCAGTTGGTAGATAAAATATAGAAGAATAACGTATCATCTATAGCGATATCAAAGAAACATCCCAACAGTTGTATTCTTCTTCTTTGTACTTACTATTCGTTAAACAGAAGCATTACATTAATATACTCTTATTTATTTAGTAAAGCCACTAAGTACTGCTAAAGTCTCGTAATTTATAAGCAAACGAGTTTCATCCTTTCACATTTCAAAACTGACTCCATCTTGTTAATTACAATGTCAATACACTTCTTTTCTTCCTTCTTCTTTTATGGTGACCGTACAACAATCAAAGTTGACAACAACTTCGTTTTGCACTTAGACTAACATAATATTGTTGAACGATTGTCAATACACTGAACAAAACATTTGGACCATGTAACTGTCATGGAGATAAATGGGACAAAGTTGAAGAAAATAGAAAAATGATAAGAATGTTTTTCATTGTTAATTTTTAATATATTTCAGTTAAAATACGTTTATTCGGGTAATATTCTAAAGAAGGATTGACATTGTTGTTTGTTTAATTAGTAAAAGTTGATGGTGTTTGTCGCGTTTAATGTGTTAATAGTGTTGTGATATATTATTTAGTGTCCATGATATTAAATAGTTTCATTTGTTATTAAATATATCTTCAATTGAATATAAAGAGTTCCGTTCATTGAGATCAATGAAGAAATAGTGTAAATAAACTAATATTTAGTAACGCGTGTACATAGGATGGGGTTAACGTGTATACATAACACATGGATAATATAATGGTGAAACAAACTTGAATTAAATACTAAAATGAAACAATGAAATATGTTTTAAATTAAGAACAAGCTGTAAACAACCAATTGCTTAAAACAAGAACTGACCATAATCGAGAAGCCGAAAAAATTGAAGGAACGTAAGATAATAAAAGTTATTATTATGGGTTATCGATTTTAAATGAAGTAATGGTTCTTTTCAAACGTGTGAAAGCTCATTCTACACTTTATAAAGTGAATGCGCATAAGTGCAACAAGTAAATGTGATGTTTTATTATTATGAGATAGCAATTACCGTAAAATAGGAAGTTTATAACTATAATTCATGCGCTACCGATTATCAAGTTGATGTAGGTTCACAGGCGAGATAGGCTGATCTACATTAAGGTCTGTTCACGAACGAACACAAGATATTACTACCATAACAGAATTTGGCGCTACTAGTTTTGGGGTATTTCAAAAGGAAAGAAATAGAATTGAGTATCAGAACGTATTAGTCTTAATAGAAAACAGATAAGCACAGTTATGAGTAATCACGAGATAGACTGTGAGAGTATACCAGTCGAAGGAACGCCTGATGAGGTTACGGCAGAAATTGTAAATGTTTGTCGTACTAGAAGGAACAGGAAAGCTGATGAACAAATGTTCATGATTGACGATATTTAGGGTGGCCATTTGTCCTGCTTTCGATGATGATGTCCTGTGTTTGGCGTAACAGTCGAGCCGGACGCTGATATGTCCTGCTTCCAATTGTCTCAGGAAGGGGGGAAGGTACGCCTTTTTCATTTTGGATTTGATTTCATTTTGGTACGCCTTTTTATTAAATAGACAGTCATTGCCACTAGGTGCAAGCGTACCATTACCATTTCTAGCCCACTTCTGCAACCGTTCCCTTACCGTTTCTAACCCACTTCGAGCACTCTCTGTCATATAAAATATTTAACTTCCCATCATTCAGATGGTTTCAATCTCAGATATTTTCAGAATTTGTAAATGAATAGAAAAGAATAGAATCGTCTTTATTATAGTGGGCTTGTTTCGGCCTCATGGGCCGCTCAAATGATTAGTAAATTTTAAATGAATTTCAGTTCTTTAGATGGTACATTGATTTCCGAAAAATTATCTAGATCTATAGAGAAACCGCCTAAATTGCTTGATTTGAATTTGATTTATTGCCTGTAAGCATCTTAGGCTTAGACCAGAAGAGGGTGAGGGGAGAGGATGTTAAACGGTAGTCGGCCAGGGCCTAGTTGGAAAAGCCTCTAAATTGTTGATGTTTTCGGAGTTAAGTCCAAGCTCCAACTTTGTTTTACCTTACAAAGTGAGATTGAGAGTGGGATGTGCAGTGAGATTTTAAAGCTTTCCTGCAGAACAAATGTCTATTGAAAGGGGCCCGACGAGGAGGGAAATATCAGTAATAAGGTTGAAAATGTAATCTGTGGGTATATTCTATAGAATTTCACTACCAATGCAAGAGAGCAGCTAAAGTGAACCAATGTTGCTGATGGTCTTGTCATGTTAGGCTGATGATAGCTGTTTTGAATCTGTATGTAATCGTTAGTCTGATGGTTCGTCTTAATTATGCTTCTAATCTAATTCTTTTGTATTTTTATACGTATTTGTTACCTCAACCTACTTCTCGTTTAGCAGTCACAGTGAAAGGTATGGTTTAATTTTGAAAATGGGAGTCCCATATCTTCTTACATTTCAATCTTAGGTAGCTGGTCCAAGTGTCCGGCTTTTTAACCACCCCCCAATGGCCTTCCTAACAACATTACAAGTAAAAGCAAAGGCGATATTGTTTTAAATGTTGAGAAGGAAAAGGAGACGAATTATAGTAATACATGATCTACTGTTGCAGATAAGATCTATGTTTAGAGAACAGCAAGAGGATTGAGGAAAGTAGAAAGATGTCAGAAGAAATTAAGAATTTTAACGAGAAGTTTAAAACCCAAGCCAGCAGGTTTTGTAGTGAAATTTACTTTTCAAGACCAGAAACTGAAAGATTTAGGTAAAGGCCTAAGTACCATTGAAAAGATGTGCGGAAAATGGTAATGTTATTGCTGTGAAATCGGACATTGGGCAATCATTTAAAAGCTGTTGACCGAAAATTTGAACAACGTGATAAACAAATGTTTGAAACACAAAATGATATTGCAGGTCACCCTTCAAAAATCCACAACATGGCAATACAAATTGAAAATACATGTAAAGATCATGACGTGTTAAAAGTGGATATTTCTGAAATCAGAGAAAATATCAGTAGCCTACTTACAAACAGAAGTTTTGCAAGTCGAAGCTAGGGTATTACAAGGAGCAAATAGCAAGGACTATCGCAATAACGTGGAAGTATATCGAACAGAGGAACAGAAATCGAAAGATCAGATGATTATAGTGTGGCCGAGGTCTAAAAGAGAATGGGAACAGAATTTTGTAGAAAGGCTAATGAGGGAGATAGACAAAAAAGTTGAGAGAGATCCATATTTTACCACTAAATAAATCTTGATGATTTAAAAAAAATAACTTTTAGATCTTTTTAAAACAAATATAATTTAGAACCTTAAATTGACACTTCAACACTCACTTGAAACAAGATGATTAATATTGCACTTTATGCATCAGATTATGCCACTGACCACTAAATAAAGATCTTACAAATAAAATACATTTTGTACCAGTGGTATCATTCATAATTATGAAAGAAGTGTAAAGAAAATTACATTTTAACAACAGACAGTTCAGTTCATGAAACTGTCTATCGCAGTCACACAGTGAAATGCAAAGAAAACTATTTCTTTTACGCTTACAGTTCCTTTCACACATTGATTTACAGTGACAGCAGATCAGTTGAGAACAGTCTTTTGAAATCTCTGGAATAGTTGTCCAGGGTGGTTCATATCCAGAAGGGGAACTCTTTTTTTCCTACCAAAAGAACTAATTGGCGGAATTTTCACTTGGAGTTCAAGACACTGTTTCCAAATCATTGTCAGCAGCATCGTGCGTTTGATATGTAGTCTTAAGGTATCTGCTGTTGGTGGAATATTTTCGATTGAACTGTTTCTCTTTCTGGACAAAAGTCTGCGACATTTATTCAGATTTTTTGTGGTGCTTGTATCACATAGAAGGACTGTAAACCATTCAATCATGTGGAAATCTTCATCCTATATTTGCATAGAACTTGATAAGCGATCGAAGATAGGTGTAATATCTGGCACTTTCTTCCAAACATTCCAGGATCTGTTTTTTCCAATCCCATATAATGCTGAATCAGTGTCACATCCTGTGAAAGCATGGAAAAATGGTAACGCATTTCGGATGTCATCTGGAAGGTTTTCAAAGATATGCTCAGTGACTTTAACTCCAACAGGGCAGCTGTTGCAATTACTACCACATTAGAATCAACTATAACAAGCATGACATTCTTATGGCCAAACTGAATACAGTTTTTCACATATAACGAAAGTCTACTACGCCTCATGATTGCATGGTGCAACACCTTTATTATTGAAGGTTTTAACAGAGCAAGTACTTTGATGTCTTTTCTCAAATACTGATATCGCTGTGGCAAGAAGATGAAAGAGTTGTTTTTTGTTGTCATTATCGAGAAGAAATTTATTATATGACTTTGGGAAAGGTATTTCAGGCTCCAAAAGCACTTTTTTGTCCACTACCTCTTTTTGATCTGGTATCAAATTTATGGTTGGCTTTCAAATATCGATCAAAAATAATATCAAGTCTTTCAAAATATTGAAGTCGATCTTTCACTGTTTGAAAGAAAACCTTCGGCATGAAGTCCTGAGAAAAAAGTCTTTGATGATTCAGGATGCAACCAATGTAAAGAATAAAGGCACGAGAATATTGATACAAAATACGATGTACAGAATAAAGTTAGTCTCATGAACTGTACTGTCTTCTGTTAAAAATGTAAGTTATTCCATACTTACTTCATGATTGTGAACGTTACCACTAGTGCATTAAATTTTTTTGATGTAAGAGAAAGATCTTTATTTAGTGGTCAATAATATAATCTGGTTCGTAAAGTGCAATAATATTATTACCTTGTTTCAAGTGACTGTTGAAGCGTTAAGCTTTCAATTTAAGGTTCTAATTTGCGTTTGCTTTTAAAAGATCTGAAAGGTTTTTGCTTTCATATTATCAAGATTTGTTTAGTGGTAAAATATTGGCGTACTCTGATGATAACACTACCACACACTGCAAATGAATTTTTAATCTGGAAATTTTGTTGCTATTTGATTGCCAGATGCGTTAACATTCCATACAAATCAGTGCATGAACCATTTTGGAATGTTTTTAATTTATGAAAATTCACTTTTGTACCCTACCAGATTATTACATAGAAACAAAAAGTGGGAGCTCTGATTCTATTAACAAGCTCCGAAGTGGTCCATCGATAGCATCTCAGACGCACTAACATTCTTTTTTATAAGTAGGTTTGGCGATACTGACAGCTGGGGTGCTTAGGGACTGGAACACCCACAGTATTTTTCTATTGTGTGGAATAATGTTTATGCCTAGTTCGGTGCGGATATATGTAACGCTATGCATGCAAATTGAAAAAATAATTTAAAAATGGGCTAGCAACACTGACACTGCACCAATCAAGACTGCTTCGAAACTATAAACTATTCTGGGCGAGATCTTTCCAATGATAACTCAACCACCTCTACACCTCGTGGTCCCTGTGATTTAGTTTTTGGGCACGTAGACTAAACGGGATTATAAAATCCTTCTTTGTTAGCTACGCGATAAAGAGGCATAAAACAAAATATACCCTTCTTAATGATAATTTAAAGATTTAATCTATATATCTGAAATATTTTTCATAAAATGTACCATTATTCGAAGAAAAAAAAAACGTTATATTTTTCTGGGTGACGAAAGGATGGGGTTACGAGATGTGTCTCGGTGTTTTTTTTTTGTTTTTTTTTTTTAACTGGGCCATTCTGGAGATAGTTTATGTATAGTTTTTGTATCATTTCATGCTGATATCCAAATGATGAACTATCCTTCACAAACTTTTATACCAAGACAGGGAATATGTGTCAAATCTTGTGTAGTACGATATACAGAGAACCACCAACTACACTTCAGTGTACGAGACTGTGCATTGAGTGCCTGCATCGCCACTCCTTTGCAACACAGCCCAGGAACATTCGTAAGGTTTCAGAATATGTTCAGATGCTAATTGTCAACACTTTGAACATTTGCTGGTATAAACCGCAGGACCGAAGCTCTATTGTTACAGCGTTGGCTTTGCATTCGGGAGGTCCTACGTTCGATACCAGCGGTCAACTATCAAGATGTTTTCTAGAGTGTTCCCTCAGTCATACAAGGCGAATGACGGGACGGTGTCTTCAATTACGCCCTCTCTCAGTAAACTCACATAGATCGACCCAATAATGTTTCGTGAAAGCACAGAACTTCAGCACCTTGCAGTATTTAATGTTGTTCTTGCATTGCTGTTTAAAAAAAAAACTTGGTTGTATTTCAATTAAACTACTTCATAAACTTTTAACTGCGGAATTCAAATGAGAATTATTAAAATAAAGCTTCACCTGTACAATTCATCCAGCAACTGGCATCGTCTTGAGTTGATATAGGCCCTGGCCGACTCTTTCCTGTCCCTTATCCCGATTTGAGCATAGATGCCAAACACCAAGAACAAATTTAAATCTGTTGATATAAGGTGGGTTCTGCATAGCCATTTTCTTGTAACTTTATGTAGTTCCATTAGTTATTGCTACTCGTATTTATGTTGGTATTAGCATAACCATTATTCTGTGATTGTATAATTCTCTATTAGATTGTTTTGGAATTTGTGATACTGGTCAACAATAAGAAAACTCTTTTTCTTAATTTTAGATGTCCTAATTGTATTTCGGTGTGCTGAAGTCGAAAATGACATTTAAATAGTCCCATCACGTTCCATTTTGTCACAAATTGCATGCATATATAGTAGAAAGATAAACACTATACTGTCGCAGTACAGCTTTGTAGTTCACAAACTGTCAAGGAAATGAAACAACCTATTATACAATGTCGAGTGGTGAGAAAACGCTACATTTTGGAATAGATGATCAACGTGGCCGTCATATTCGATGGAGGTCAGTTTTTGTTAAATGGCAAGTGGATCGTGTGACATGAAACATTGCGAGAATGTTTCCAGAAAGTCATACCTGGTATTATATTTAACCTGCGTGTTACGGCGTCGGAATTATCTTCACTTAAAATTTGTAGTACATGTGTTCGTTTCTCCAGCAGCATCTTAACTCCAACACCGTAACACTTAGATCAAATCAGCCTGAGCAGAAGTTGCCTAAAGTCCTTTATGAAAATTTAACTTAGGTAAAATCTAACACATGGAATGGCTTTCTGTGAACATTCTCGCATTGTTTGATATGCCACACGACCCACTTGCCATTTGAAAAAAAGAAATACTCCCATCCAATATGGCGAATTTCAAGATGGCGACTACGTTAATCATGTACCTTAGGATGTAGACCCTCCCCACCATTCCACATTTGTGTACTATGATGCTTCAGTTCCTCATCGGTTTGTGAGAAACAAGGCTGTACTAGGGGTCATTCATATATCAAGCGGCAAATTTTCAGTGAAGATCACTCAGACACCATAAGAAGTAGGTCAAATCTGGTACCTGGAATGACTCCGGGAACATTCTCGTATTGATCGATATGACACACGATTCCCTTACTAAAAAAATTGACCTCTGTCCAGTATGATTGATTTCAAGATGGCGACCACGTTGATACTGTATTCGAAAATGTAGTCCCTCTACAGCACTCTACATTTGTATCTTACCGGTTTGTGAGTAATAAGACTGTACTTCCGGTCCGTTAATATATCAACAAGCTATTTTTCAATGAAGATAACTCCTACACCGAAAGATATATGTCAAATCTGATACCTGGAATGACTTTCTGCGAATATTCTCATATTGATTGATATGTCACACGACTCACTTGTCATTTGAAAATAACATGTCCTTTATTCAAGATGGCCGCCACGTTCATAATTAGTCCGAAATGTAGCCCTTTCCCTCCATTCCACATTTGTGTGCTACGATGCTTCATTTACTTGACGGTTGGTGTACAAGGCTGTAATGTGACTTTTGACTCACTCTGTAGTTACAAATATTCATACCAGTTATGACAAAACGTTAGGTGATGGCGAAAAGCGGAGGAAGCTTATGTGACAATTAATTTTGTTGACCAGTGTAATCTATAAAAATTGTATATCTTCTGTTTTCCTTCGTAGCTTTGTTCTTTATTACAATGCATGTTTTATCTTCAATATTTTTTAAAAATCCTTTTAATTCTTGTGTTTTATATTTCTCTTTCCGATTTTTTAAAAGTAGGTTACGTTTCTAACTTCTAGTTTTAACTGATATTTTTACATCTTGTTCAAAAAATGTATCATTGTACACTGTAAAACCTGTAATAACTGGAGATGGCTTTGTTACGGGCATGCATGGAAATACTTCCATAGCACCGCTACCGGAACAGGAAGTGGGACACCGGGACGATAATGGTTACTTTCAACTAAAAGGTTTATAAATAAACGGAAGTAAGAAAAAAAATATTACCTGCTACCGGGTCGGGTTGGAACCTTTTCCATGCATGGCTACGGGTATAAGGTAAATAAATAAATAAATATTCACTTTCCATTGACGTTCCGTATTGTAATATTGATTTATAATTAATTTCTCCCTACACGAACCCACAAGAGTGTTCTGACAGATCAGAGAATAATTAAAATGGAGCTTTACCTGTAAAATTCATCTGGCAGTTGCCATTATCTTAATGTTCAAATTGCGTGAGAAGTATTTTGGCAAAAGAGAATACCCCTACTTATTATTCATTAAAGTATTTAACTCGTATAAACTGCCGTATAATTAAATTTGCGTACCTAATTCAGCCTCCATCTCTTCAGTGTTGACTGAGATGATTCGAACAAAATATTTTTTGAAAACAGACAAAAACTGACGCTTCGAGTCTATTAGATTCTTAGTCTATCTGAACGCAAAAAATTAAAAGAAATATTAAAATAATTGTAAAGTAACGATCTCCAACAAGAGATGGCAGCACTATCTTCATATATGTCTACTGTATTTTTATCGTTGCACGAAATTTCAATGCTCCTCCTACAAATTCAAGCCTAGAATTCTAACTTTCAGGGAAGAAACTTCATAACCAATTGAAGAGTTCGAACAATGCCGATTTTTCGTTTTCGTTTTCCTTCATTGTTGAAATAGCTTGATTGTTGTTGTGAATATCAAAACATATAACAATGATGATCTTTCAATCAATAAACAAAAAATAAAATAAAAAATAGGCATTGATCAAACTCTTGAATTGAATATGAACTTCCTTTCCTGAAAGTTAGATCTCTCTAGCCTTGAATTTGTAGGAACAGCATTGAAATTTCGTGCAATGATAAAATACATTAGACATATACGGAGATAGTTCTGCCATCTTTTGTTGGAGTTAGTTGCTTTACATTAACCTCAAAAGAAAGTGATTATATGTTTTAGCAGTATGATGGGTGTTGATTTTTCGTTTAAATCATTTGCAGCCAAGCGACGTGTAAGATACGATTTTCTACCATTATTTTTTCCCTTTCTTATAGGACTCTAGCAAGGACTCCCATAGATTCGTTGGATATGTATGTTACTTCAGTTCTATCGTCACTTGCAAGAAGTGATAAGGGAATGTGCCGAGATAACCACTTAAATGCTATAAGCACTTGGAATTCTTCGTGTGAAAGGGACACATCACAACAAATGTTTCATAACACTAAAATTCCACAGGACACGTCCTTACAATCCTTACCAGCGATTTTAGGATCGTTATATGGGCGGAATCAATACTCTGACGCTTACAGAAAAAATATCCCCGAAAACGTTCATATATTTCCACCTACGTACTTACGAATGTCGGAACAAATAATCAGTGAGGAAGGAATATCGGTTCAGAGTAACTCTTCATTACCTGTTGTTATTACAAACAATCCATCCACTTCCCAGCCTGAAAGTACTTTGTCAGTTAACGAAATGAATTCATACCAAAGGTCTTCAGGGCAGATGGAAACCGCAAGTAAACCGGAAGTAAATTCTAATGCTACAAACGATGCCATTCATGGCAAACTGATTTCTGAAGAGTCTGAGCGTAGCAAAGATAATAGTGGAAATAATTCGATTTTGTGTACTTTGTGTTCTGAGCGTTTTCCTACGCGTCGTTTAATGTGGATGCATAGATTCAGAGTTCATCTTGGCAGGATTTTCCAATGTCCCTTCTGTCCACAATCTTACGTTGTTAACTATGATTATAAACGACATTTGGAAACCCACAGTAGTGAACCACGTTTTGATTGTTCTGTGTGTGGAAAGAAATTCAAATCTCACTCAGGGTGGTATTTCCATATGAAAGGCCACAGAAATGGCATGGTATTTGAATGTGATTTATGTGATAAAAAATTCAGTTTAAAAAAGTGGTTAGATTCTCATCGCGAGAGGCACACGAAAGGGCTATTTAATTGCGATATTTGTAACAAAAATTTCGTTTCTAAATCTGAAGTTACTAGTCATATTTATAAGCATATTGGATATAAGGCATATGTTTGTGAAATTTGTGGTGCCAGTTATCACTCTTACTCTAGTTTTAGCTCCCATACAGAGACACACAAACCTGTAGAAGACCATTATGAGTGTGAGATTTGCCACAAACGTTTTCCCTATCGTCAGAGTCTACGAGAGCATGTTAAAAATCATAAAGGAGAAAATAAATACGTGTGCGATGTATGTGGAAAAGCCGTGAACTCGCATACCTACTTAGTTCAACATTCGCGCATTCACACTGGGGAAAAGCCCTATGCGTGTGACTTTTGTGAGAAGACCTTCCGAACGACCAATCTGCTGACCGTCCACAGAAGAACACATACAGGGGAAAAGCCTTTTATTTGTGACGTTTGTGGCAAAGGCTTCAGCCAGAGAGGGCCACTGGTCATTCACAAAAGACTGCACACTGGAGAAAGGCCATATACCTACAACATTTGCAATAAAGGGTTTCCTTCAAGGACAACAATGGTAACGCATAAAAAGAGCCATGAAAAAAACAGCAGAAAACGGAATGCGTGATTTAAGTGCGTGTAAGCACACGTGCTAACAAATTTTATTTAGTTGCCATTTTTCAATTGCAACGGTCAAGTTATGATGACCTTATAGTTTAATCTTGATTCATCGGCCTCGATCGTGTGAATTATGGCCCTGGCCCAGTCCACGAGGTTGCGGATTCAAATCTCGTCAGGGTATGTAAATGAATTGTAAAAAGGCATTATATTCGTATAATTGAGGCGTGTCTGAGTAACAAAATAGAGTTTATTAAATTTTCCATTCAAAGTTGTAATATGGTAGTCTATACTTAACCACGCCACAAGGGCAGAAGATAGCAATAATTTAAATCTATTAAAGAAATAGTAGTGCGATTTAGAATTACGACGAGAGCTCAAACTGTTAATTTTGTAAAAAGAAAATTACAATATTACAGTTAATAAATATTTTTTATGTTTATCGAATAACATTTGTAATTTTATTTTCCAGAATTAAGGAATTGGTTCATGATGTTCTAAACCTGACTAATGGAAATTAATTTAAATGTTCCAGTTCGGGTTAAATCGAGTACACAACCCGACCATCTCAGATTTCCAGGAAATTTCGTGGAAATGTTAGATCACATCAATAATAGTTTTCATTAAAATAATATCGTTTATATTACTTTGGTAATAAAAGTTTCATTTTATATATGACTTATACAAATCTGAAGGCGTTCATTGATTTCCACCAAATTTTGCAAACATGTTCATTCAGTCTCAGGTCCTGGAGGTACTGCAGGTGGGGTATTGCGACCCAGATGTTAGTGTTGTCAACCTATGTCAAAAGTTGCTTCCATACCGTTTTACGAATCCGAATCAAACTTGCCATAAATATTATTCGACATTAGAAAAATATTGTGAATATCCTCGTCCCTAAGTATCCAAACCAATTTTTAATAAAATGTCGCACAACGGCCCAAAACATCCGTATCATTTTGGGAATTGCACCCCAGTTGTGTTCCCAACGAATTAAAAATTCAGTTGTAAGTGTTTCGAACGTGTTAAAAATTCAGTTGCTTCCATAGTGTTGGATCGTGGATCTATCTATTCGACACAATAGAAAAAAAGCTGTAGATGTGTCCGTCTCCAAGCACCCTAGTTGTCAGTGTTGTCAACGAATTTTTTAAAAATTCTGCCACCGTATCACTTAAAACAGCCGTATGCATCAAACCAGTTTTCGCATAAAGTCACACCTTGACCAGGGTCAGGTTTGTATCTTTTCACTTTGCAACCTAATCACCTAGTTCTCACTATTCCCAATCACCTAGTTCTCACTATTGTAAAATGCTGTTTTTAACATTCCTATCAGGCCGTTTGACGTATCCACTCCAAACTTGACACACAAATTATTGGACACAATATAAAAATACAGTGGTTGACTCTGTCTCACAAACACCCCAGTTGTAAGTGTTACCAACTCTCTTTTTTTTATAAATCAGTTTTTTAAATTACTTGTATGCCATTCAGCGTATTAACTTTGTGTGAACATTATTTGTCAACATAGAAAAAAGAACAGACTACGTTGTACCTGCCTTGAACACGTGCACTTACTGACTGTAAATCATTGGAACCTTACTAAATGCCTTTGACCCCCGTACCAACGGACGGGCATATCAGCTAGTATTTCAGTATGTTACTTTACACGTTAAGGCTATACGATGTGATCTTTGACCCTGAGTGTTAAAGACAAGTATACTTTTAAATAAGTGATACAATTAAGTACACGTCTGATTTTTTGCAGGGGAAGGACGAATAAAAAAAATATGAAGAGTGGGTGTGTAGGACTTATACGCTTGTACGAAACGTGCATCAGGCAACATCAGACTTGCCTCATAGGGGCGCTTTCACACTATAAGTCCAACCTTGAAACACACGACTTCCAGCATGGACGCCACGGCGCGTTTTTGGCCACCCAAACTGACGATCGAGAGAGGTGGTTGTACATGCTGTATTTACTACTGAAATTTCCATATTTGCGAAATAAATGCTCGGAAGATTGCTAAGTTTGTAATTACAACTTAGAAAGCGACGGATCAGAGGGAGAAAATGAGAATATTCAAATGATGTGGCTTTTCTTTAATGACTTGAAACCTGATGATATGTTTATTAATTATTTCAAAATGGCAATAGGATTCGATTAGCTGCTGAATAAAGTACAAGGACGAATCCTATGCCATTTCACCGACTGAAAGTCGCGTCGTAAGTCGAAGGTAAGGCCGAAATACTGCAGGTTTCTATTTTACTGTGACAAAGCAAATTCACCAGTTATGTAACAAATAGGTTCTTAAGAGGGCAACAATAATATATGGTATAGTACGTACGTCCAGCTTGTAGACAGGTTGGGCAGTTTAACTGAAACACTTGTCCAATGTGCATTTACCTAGTTGTAAAGGACCCCCCCCCCCCCCCATTCCTTTCCTGTAGCGCAAAGATGCACTGTACTGAGGTGTTCGGACCATTCTTCTGGCAATGATGATAGTGGCGGAAAACTGTTCTCCAGAATACCTCAAAGTTTCTCAGTTACTTTGACGTCCGATGATTATGGAAGTCATTAGAATGTATGTACTTCACTGTCACCTATATAAATCATATTCTGACCTGTTTAGCTGTACCGAGCGGCTGTGATTCAGTTGATAGAGCATTGTCTTCGCATTCGAGAGGTCCTAGACTCGATCCCAGGGTCCGACCATGACAGGTTTTTTTTCAGTGCTTTGTTCAGTCATGCCAAGCAAATGCGGGATGGTACTTGCAACTTGGGTCTTGGTCGACTCCTTCCGCTATCATCTCGATCTGAGCTATAGATGCCTACAGACAGTAAATTCACATTCATGAAATTGGTTATGATTAATTATAATATTGTCACTCTTACATATCTGAAATTCGTCTCATAGTATGGTGCAGCTCTTCTTACTACCTACGTAGTGAGTTTACAGCTTCCAATCCACTTGACATTTCTTCCTTTTCTAATTTTTATTTTGTTTGGTGTTGTGAATTCAGATATATGATCCTTCCTACTATGGGATAATATCGTAATTCCCATTTTATCACATGTGTATGTTGTAATATAGTTTAAGATTTACTCTAGCCATACAGAACTTCGATATCGGTATGTCAGCACAACAACCATATTTATGACAAAAATATGAGCTTCTTGGGCATTTTTCATTCGTTTCTTTAAATAATCTAGGTTGGTTTTTGTGTACGTTAGCAGTGTGTGTAAAATCGATGTGAGCTTGAAATCTTCCTATTTTGAGCCAAAAACATTTTCCTGAATGAAATATAGAGCTATCAAACAAAAATCTCTGAAAATGCCCTTGAAGTAAGCTTTAATGACACATACCTGCTTCTTACACTTCTACATAGAAGCATACAGAAATACATACAACCTCTCGATGCATTGTTTCTCGCTTTCAATTACAACAACCAATTATTAAATTTTGTATACATGTACGACAGAATATTAAGTACTAAAATTAGTCGGTGACGTTACCTTGTGCTTCGGTGAGAGAGAATACACGTAGATTGAAGTGAAAATTACACGACCATGTAGGTTTTGCGAAGTAGTAGTAGGGCGTGATGGTGATTTAAGTACCAAGGTGCATTAAAGAACAAAATTTAATCCTCAAAATTGAGATTTCAGTATCTGGCATTTGTTAATATTTTATCACTTTGAAACTTATTTGGTTAAATCTAAATAGAACTATTTGATTTAATTTTAAGATCAAAGCTCAAATCAGAATTATTTTAGTGGAGGTTTTAGTCGTCGTTGTAAGATGTTTCTATCACCTAATTCACTGCAGGTGACCTCATATGTAGTAATACTGATGTAGGTTGTAGTAAGGGCAACTACTATCTGAGCTTCCATTATGTGAGAAATTATTTGGACGTAAAAGAGTGCTTCATTCATTATTAGTTACCCTATCCAACTGCCAAACTTTGTACAACCAATATGACTTAGACTACTTCCATTTCAAATCATTCAGGGAAACCCTAAATTATCCCATCGACTATCTCAGATCTCTGTGATACTTTTTTTCTGTAAGTATATGCAAACTAAAGAAACTCGTATTTTTTGTGTTTCCGAAAAAAAAAATATGTGATGCTCTCAAAATAGTTGCCAAGATCATCTCTGGCATAAAATATAAAATTAATGTTCTTTTCAAAAATCAATTTCTCAAGAGCCTAATTTACGAATTTGCTTGAAATAAAAAGCATAATTGTCTCGTTATATTTTATCGTGTGTGAAAATCATTGCTTCCGATTGTCTACTTTCCCAAGAAATTAATTGCAATGTTGCCAAATTTAATTCGAAATTTCCGATTTTTGATAATATTTAACTCTGGTCCTGTTAGTCATATTGAGATGCAGCTTTTTGCATATGATAGATATTACCGGGTTCTATAAGGACCTTATTTTAGTTTTCGGCCCTGCGAGGCTCTGAAATGTTGAAAAACTGCCAAAGAACCATTTTCTCGAAAAAACACCACTCTTTAAAAACATTTAATTTCTGGAGTATAAACAAACACCTCAACTTTAATACCCCTTTTCCGTTTCTTCGGCCCGGCGATAGATGTGCTGTTTTTTGCCCGTAAAAATGTGTAACGGTCTTTTATTTATTGTGTATTTGTACAATTAGATTCTGTCATTTATGATTCGATACCGTATCAGTAGTTAACATGTGAATGTTTTATTGATTTTTGTTACTGAAGCTCCCAATCGTAGAGGTATTAACGGAACGCCACTGCTTTTAGCAACATCATCATGTGATTCCGCATATGCACTTTGGTATGTACATTCGAAGCTCTGTGTGTAATAGGAGCCGAATGAAAGCCCTGGTACGAAGATTGAGAACCACCCTGTATATAGGATGTATTTAACTTAACATGTCAGTAACAAAAATCACTAAAACATTCACATGTTAACTGTCGATAAGGAATAGAATCATAAATTACAAAATAAATATACAAATAAAAGGCCGTTACACATTTTTAGGGAAAAAATTCACATCTAGGGCCGGGCTGAAGAAACGGAAAAGGGGCATTTAGGTGTTTCTGCTTCTACTCCAGAAATTTAAAAATTTTAAAGAATGGTGTTTTCGAGAAAATTGCGTCTAAAAATAGCTCTTTGGCCGTTTTTCAAAATTTCAGAGCCCGGCAGGGCCAAGACTAATCACTTTAGGCGAAAACTAAAATAAGGTCCTAGTAGAACCGTGTAATATCTATCATATGCACATACCGCATCTCAATATGACTAATAGGACCCGAGTTAAAAGTGATCAGAAATTTCGAATTAAATTTGACAACATTACAATTAATTACTTGGGAAAGTAGCCAGTCAGAAGTAATTTTACACACGATAAAATGTAACAAGAGACAAATATTATGCTTTTTATTCCATGCAAATCCGTAAATAAGACTTTTGAGAAGAACATTCATTTTTATATTTTATGCCAGTAGATGACCTTGGCAACTATTTTGAGAAACTGTAACTCTTCACATATTTTTCTTTCAGGAAAACATTTTGCGTATACTTTTAGGAAATAAAGACAAAACAAACTTCTGCGACCATGATACAGACCCGCTTGGATGAATTGAAATGGAAGTAACCCTTATTGATCATTGTTTAATGAAATCTTTTGCTGCCAAGTAACATGTAAGACATTATTTTGTTTTTATTTTAGGGCGCTAGCAAGTACACGGAAAGATTCACTGGATACGTCTGTGGCTTCAATTCTATCGCCACACATGAGAAGTGATAAGGAAATGTGCAGAGATGAACATTTAATTGCTATTAGTACATGGAACTCTTCGTATGTAGGGGACACGCCACAACAGATACTCCCAAACAGTATAGTTCCTCAGGACACATTGTTACAATCGTTACCAACGTTTTTAGGATCGTTATATGGGCTGCCTCAGTCCTCTGACACTTATAGAAAAATTCTCCCAAAAAATATTCAGGTACTTCCACCAACATACATACGAATGTCGGAGCCAATAATCAGTGAGAAAGGAATAACAATTCAGAATAACTCTTCATTGCCTGTTACTGTCATAAACACTCCATTCACATTACAACGTGAGAATACATTGCCTACCAACGCATCGAATTCGTATGATGAGTCTTTATTTTGTGTGAAAAGTACAAATAAACCGGAAGTAAATTCTGATGTCACAAAGGATGACATTAATGACAAACAGATTTCTGAAGAGTCTGAGCGTAGCAAAGACGATAGTGAAGATAATCAGTTTTTGTGTACTCTGTGTTCTGAGCGTTTTCCTACGCGGCGTAAAATGAGGATTCATAGATTCAAAGTTCATCTTGGCAGGAATTTACAGTGTCCTCTATGTCCAAAGTCTTATGTAGCTACCGATGACTATAAGCGACATGTGGATACTCATAGTACTGCACGACTGTTTGATTGTTCTATGTGTGGAAAGAAGTTCAAAACTAGGCAAGGGTGGTATTGCCATATAAAAGGCCACAGAAATGGCATGGTGTTCGAATGTGATTTATGTGATAAAAAGTTCAATTTGAAAAAGTGGTTAGAAATTCATCGGAAGAGGCATACTACAAAGGTATTTAATTGTGATATTTGTAACAAAGGTTTCGTTACTAAATGTGAGGTTACTACTCATATTCATAAGCATATTGGATTTAAGGCATACGTTTGTGAAATTTGTGGCGCCAGTTATCACGCTGATTCTAGTTTTCGATCTCATATGGAGAGACATAATCCTGTAGGAGATCAGAACCAGTGTAAGATTTGCAATAAAAAATTTACTCGCAGTCAGGATCTACAAAAACATATTAGAGTGCATACAGGTGAAAAGAATTACGTGTGTGATGTTTGTGGGAAGGCGGTGACCTCACATACTTCCTTAGTTCACCATACCCGCATTCACACTGGTGAAAAGCCGTTCTCATGTGAATTTTGTGAGAAAATATTCCGAACATCTTATTTGCTGATGGTCCATAGAAGAACGCATACAGGGGAAAAGCCTTTTACTTGTGACTTATGTGGCAAATGCTTTAGCCAGCAGGGCACATTAGTAATCCACAAACGAATTCACACAGGAGAAAGGCCGTATATCTGTAGTGTTTGCTATAAAGGATTTCCATCAAAGACAACGATGGTTACACATAAAAATAGGCACAAAAAACACAGTATAGAAGAGAATGCCTGATTTGTGTGGAAGAGCATTTTATAATAAATTACATTAAATTGCTAATTGACTTTTTATTTTAGCTACACTAGACAACTCTATAACCTTATAAAGCGAAATTAATCTTAATAGAAACCATTTAGGAGATTACATGGGGTTGATAAACTCCACTGGAACGATAGATGGCAACAAGAGAGGAGATCGTACTAATTAACGTGTATCGATGTGGTTGAATTAGGAAGCATGTTGAGAATGTGGTTGTATTTTTAAACCAGGCTGTTCAAAAGCTCTTCTCAACGCAGCTGTTATAATTTGAGATGGGCTCTCGATGCCACCGGTACTTGGAAGTTATCGGTATTGATCGATACTTCAAATGAACTATATTTTTATATATTTGTGACATCTTTCTCTGATAATGTGGTAGAACATGGTTCATACATCGAAGCCTTTTGAGCTTTCAAAACAAAATTACTTCAGAGGAAGCTTTCTGTGCTCCAGCTGTTAAGAAGGTAGAGATCATAGTTGAACATAAAGATCAATAGGCTAGCTACTCAAATTGATTTTTTTAGAACAGTGGTTCCTAACATTTTCTGAGCCACGGACCCCTTTAAAAATCTTACGAAAGCAAAAAAAAAAAAATTGATTGTAGTAACAACTCAACACTACTTTAGCAAGGGCTAACATAACCGTTACAGTATATTATTTTTTAAACAAAAAACGTACTTTTCGATTGCAGCGCCACCTAGTAAGCAAAAGGCCTAATTTCTCAATTCCAAGTGCTGTGTCGCTATGGCAGTTTCTGTAACTTCGCTTAGGAAGGTCACGCATGCAAGTAGTTCCGAGTAAACTTAACAAAGTACTTCTTTTATGAATGGCATCAGCAAGTCTCAGAGATGGATAGTTAGGTACCTTGGATGTTTTTCTTAACTGTGATCTAGAAGGCAACGGAAAGTCGCATTATTTTCCCCATTTCCAACACAATATATATGGCCAATTATTTGTACCAGATAAAATATTCCGAATGTAAACTATCCACCTATTCGGACCTACGGTAGATGGGATGTCTTGGGAGAAGTTATTACACAAAGGAAGAAATCGAATGGAGCAAAAAAAAAAAAGAGCAAAGGTAAGAAGACTAGATTAAGAATCAGAAATGCAACGTCAGGTCACTTATAAAAGCAGAGAAGTGGGAAACCCTGAAAGAAGAAATCAAGATGAACAGTATGGATGCAGTAAAACCTGAAGTACGAAAGCAAGGAACAGTTGAAATTCGAGATGAATAATATAGGATGTTCTATTCGGGACCGGAAAGAGAAGGCAGAAAAGGAGTACGTGTACTCCTTGGAAAACATTTAAAATAGTAATTAGACTACACCAATGAGCCCATAATGGTAAGGATGAAAGAAAGAAGAAGAGACCTGGTTATAATACAGATATACATGCCTGGAACTAAACATCGTTTAGAAGAGGTCTACTAGAGTCTAAAGGAGTTGATTCAGAGAGAACAGAATGGCGCATGCATCGTACTGATAAACAATTTTAATGCAGTAGCAGGTGAAGGAGAAGACGGAGAAACACAGGCTTGGAAGGAGAGGCCAAAGATTATCCAATGTCAGTGGGAAATACGTGGTTTAAATAACATAAAAGAAAACACAGCGGACACGCCCAGGCACCGAAAGGTTTTATATAGACTATGTGCTAATTTAGGACAGATTAAAAAAACTGAAGAATGCAGACTCTTTCTGAAGCGATATTCACTCTTCTCACAATTTGGTATTAGCTAAGGTAGATATAAACTCAAAAACGTAAGTAGAAGAAATACAAGAATGAGAAAGTTAGAACTGGAGAAGTTTTGAAACTAACAGATGCAACTTAGATTTGCTTAAAAGTTCGAAGAAAATTACTCAGTTTCAGTAGGAACAGATAGAAGTACAAACAGACAACGGAATTTTATAAAGCACTGTTTGGGGGGTTTGCTTGACGCAGCAGGAGGAGTTAGGATGCCATGAAAGGAAATAAATAAGAAAGAGTTACAGAAGAAATGAAGTGCATAAGTACAGAAGAAGGCATAAAGATGTACAGGAAGCTAAAGGATAGACTTCCAAGAGAAAGAAATGCAATGAATTGGGAGACTTGGAGAAAAGAGAAAGATAGAATCTGATGCACAAGGAAGAACAATGGGATTTGGAAGAAAGCAAGCAAATCTTTGTGGACATTGGAGGAGAAAAATAGTGACCCCCATTAAATGATCAGGAAGGTATATTAGATAGATGGAAAAGTATATAGAACTGTATCGAACGTCCCACCCAACGTATTCATTAAATATAGAATAAGCAGAAGTATGTTATGGTGACAAATGGTTCAAAATAGTCGGAGAAGAATTTAATAAGGCTCTTAGTGAGATGGCAAATGGTAAGGTTGTGTGCGTGGATGCTATTTTGATTGAGCTGTTACAAATTGTGGGAGAGAAAAAAAAATGCTGTGACAAACGAAATTTATGATTCAGGGGGAATGAATGGCCAAGCGACTTCTTGGAAACTGTAATGACTCCAATGGGGAGAAGAAGGATTATAAAATGTGAAGATTACCGAACCATACGCCTAATATCGCATTCAGCGAAGCTTCTTCAACGAATATTAGACAAAAGATTATACGGTAGG
>JAGDQP010022043.1:6769-30945 GCA_022664845.1 Lepisma saccharinum
CAAACAGTAGACAGCAAGTCATCGCTACTGATAATGGTGAAAATGTCCACATCAATATTTGTCACATTATCAAACCCTAAAATCTTATTGTATTTTATGTAAACACTATGCGCTCATAAAATTAATTTTATCTTATCTTATGTAAACATCTTAAAATTTATTTTTTAGATACTCCATACATTCATCAGATGATTAAGATGTGATTTCGTTAATTTTTGAACTGTTATTTTTTTCATGTTTTGTCCGGGTATTTCTGCATTTTAGCGTACTGTGCAGCGGGGTAATCTACGTTGAATTTGAATTTTATTTATGGCCTTTAGGCATCTCAGGCTAAGACTGGGATATGGTGTAGAGAAGGATATTGGAAGGTAGTCGACCGTGCCTATATTGCAGGTACCATCCCGGCGTTTTGCTGTTGTCACTGAGGAAAGCCCTGGAAAAGCCTCAGTTACGATAGAAGAGGGGAAGATGTGTTCTAAGAAAATTCATGAAAAAGTATGACCATTACCTCACTCATCAACTAATTTACTAGCTCTATATAGCTTATGAAACTCGCAAGTTCATCGCTGCAGTAATAAACGTTCGCCACTGTATTCTATCCTGGGCAACATCACGTCAATTTTCAATTTGAACGTCTACCTCTTGAAGATGTCTTCTAATATTGTCATCCCAACGATGTCTCGGTCTTCCCAACGGCCTCTTTCCCTCTGGCTTTCTAACCAAGATAGATCTTCGTTTTTCCCACTTATCAACATGTTCATTTAAATAAAATATTATGTATTCATTTTATGTATTTTATGTATGTATTTATTTTATGTATTTATTTATTTATGTTATGTAAAATGTATGTATTTTATGTCAATTTTCAATTAGTTTATTTATGTATTATTTTTTCGATAAATTAATTTTAATTTCTCAAACTTTTATTGTATTTTTTGAAGTCCTTGAACAACTTAATTAGCAAATAGCGATTACTTTATAAAATCGTCTTGGAACCTAGGCAACGCTACTATCATTTGGATGACTTTTTTTTTTAGGTGGTTTATTTAAGTTATACTTAATAAAGAAGTCTGTTCCACTCAACACAGGAATATTCTAGAGATATACAATGAATATCCCCATGGGGGATATCGGAACAACTAAATGATATTTGCTGATATTCCTGACGTAAACGTAAAAAAAAAAATCTACGAGTATCATGCTGAGAATATTCCGGGGCATATTTCAAGTATATTCCACAAACATGTCTTCTTTCGATGTATTCTGATAATATTCTACGGATATTCCGAAAATTACAATCTAGAATATCCTTTTAATATTCTTAGAAGAATCTTTATTTAATCCCAAATGTTCTGGAATATTCTACGGACAAAGGGCAATTAAATCGGATATTCCTGGAACATCCTGTACTATCTGGAGGTTTAAAGTGTTCTTTATCGTTTCTGCATAACTTTTTCTATATCTATCTTTAAAATACTTGAACAAGAAAGATCCTCTAAAAAGGCTTCAAATGTTCAATCAAAATAGGTGTATACAGTCAAAAGTTATTTCCAGACAAATGTAAGGAAAAAAAACATAGATACAAATCCAGATCAGATATTTTGTTATTTTGTTAAGGTTGATCAGAAAGTAACCGTACTGAATTCTATCTTAGAACTATCTGGGATTACTTATCTCTCAGTTCACATACGTAACTGGACGATCTTCATTTTGGGTACGAGATGACCACGAAAAGAGTACCACGTAGGGTACCTTAGTAAAGAGATCATAGTCGGGAGACCTAAATTTCTTAATCAAAGCAAATTAAAGAATTCAATTAATGTTAAAGTTGTCGCCCAGATTCCAACAAATCTTGGTAGGGGAACAAAAAGTTCCTCCTCAAAACGTTAGAGAGTTAGTTCCTCCCTTGGCCTCCCAGAAAGTTAGGGAGCTCCTCCCTGTTCACTGAATTGTTCTCTTATATCTTACTGTATTGCTCTTTCAAACAGAATAACCGTTCTGTACATTTTCGATTTCGTGAGGTTAGGAGTTACTAGACTGAATAGAAACCCAACCATTTTTTTTTACTTTATCTATGATTACAATCTTAATTCTTATGTTTCTATTTTCTTGATCTTGTGTGTTTCGGTTTGTTATCATGTATTGTGTTTTCTCTACGTTCACATGTAGACCTAACTCATCGCAAGTTTCTACTAACAAGAAAACTCTTTCCGGTGGAAATCGCAAATCAACATGAAACTTCCACGCCGCATTCATGATGTGTTCAAATGAACACTCCTGTAGTCCCACGTTTCAGAATTTAGTGGAACACAAGTTTAGTTTGAGAAAGTTTGTTCTGAACGCCTGGAGGGTAGGCAACACGTCGTACATATATGCGGAAAGTATGTATTTCCCATTTACTTTCATAACGCAGGTTGCCCTGAAGATAATTCGTAAGTTAAATGAAAGCTCTTCATTATATTAACGTGTTAATTAATTGCACTGATCACTGCTAAATGCGAATATTATTTAAACACAAGGTGAGTGAAGGGGAATTTCTCATCCCGTTTATTTATCAACAAATTGATTGCCAAAAAGAATCCCGGCACACGTCACACTTAATAATTTAAAGGGAAATGTTCCGCGTGTTGAACTCACAAATATTATAAACTGAAACTCGGTAGGTGGGGTAATATTGTACACTAACGTTATGACCACTCTAATCGCCATCATAAGTAGAAAAGAACTCCTGGAAACACCAATGCATTAATTTAAACGTATTGTTTTATATTATGTGAATTGCACCCACATCCTGTAGTAAAATCGTTAATTCTGCTGTGTTTAGATCAGCATGAGGTACCATTCAGCGTGCACGTTGGAAAGGGGAACACGCGGGTTCGAACTCAACTGTCGATGATCATGACTGAAGTTTTTCAGGTTTTTTTTAAATCAATTTTATCAGACGAATTCGGGGAGGTTACCTTAACTAAAGCCTTGGCCGCTAAGTTCCCAACAATTCTTACTATAGAATGATCGCTTAGGGACGCCACTTCTCAGACGTGACGTCAAACATGCCGGTACAGCTCATAACAGAGAATTTAAGTCAACATTTCTATTTCATCTGTGATGTAATTCCAAAACTTTCGGTTTAAACCTAGCTGATAACAAGTCGTTTTAAAGTGCTCTTTGCACAAAAGATACTTTTCGTCATTTAGTTGAATACTGTACTTTGTGATAAACCGCAACCGCCACTATTCAGTACTACAAATTCAAGAAAGATCTAACTACGTACATTTCATAATTCAGGTAATAATTTACTATAGTAAACATTATAAATGCCCTCCATCGTCTACCATACACGAGAGAAAACCCCTGCATCACTTCCTACAATCACGAATTTGCAGATTAAAGTATTAAAAAGTTGCAATCGTAATTTATCAAAAGAAATTCAATAACATTCCGTAAAAGCCCCCCTCAAAGAGAGTCAAAATCCGTTTAAATGGATTTGTCTGCTAATCAGGATTTGTATTAAGGAAATTAAATATTTTTTTTTAAATTTGATAACAATGATGTTATCAGAAGTTATTTTGTACTTATGATAGCGGTTCGGCGATCATAATGTTAGTGTAAAATATTACCCCATCTACCGAGTTTCAGTTTATAATAATTGAGAGTTCAAGACGAAATTTCTCGTAAATCTTCCAAGAAAAAAAAATAAAACGATCACATTGATTTTGTTAGGAAATAGAATCGAAAGATCAATCAGATCATGTTTCACTTTACATTTTATGTATGTTGCTATTTAAGACAATTTCGCCACCAGACCACATGAAATGCAATACTTCATCACAATGGTACAATTCCCCTTAAATTAAGAGATGTGACGTGTGTCGTGATTCTTTCTGGCAATCAATTGGTTGGTAAATAAACGGGATGAGAAATTCCCCATTGGCTCACCTTGTATTTATACAATATTCGCATTTAGCAGTGATCAGTTCAATTAATTAACACATCAATATAATAAATAACTTTCATTTAACATACAAATTGTCTTCAGGGCAACCTTTCTTATGAACGTAAACAGGAAATACATACTTTCCGCACATATGTATGACGTGTTGCCTACCATTCAGGCGTTCAGGACAAACTAAACTCTTGTTCCACTAAATTCTGAAATGTAGGGTTATAGGAGTGTTCATTTGAACACATCATCAACGCACTGTGAAAGTTTCATGCTTTGATTTACTACATCCGCCGGATAGAGTTTCCATGTTAGTAGAAGCTTGCGATAGGTCTACAGGTGAACATAGAGAAAACAAAATACATGATAACAAACCGAAATACACAAGATCAAGAAAGTAGAAACATTTTGCAGGCTTCGTGGAAGGTGCAATAGGGCCGGGCCAGATCATTCTATTAGGTTAAGGTCTGAGGACCTTGCTGGCCATGGTAGTTCCTTACATAGTGTCCCTCCAAGTACTCGTTGACTACACTTGCTCTGTGGTGACGGACATTATCATCTTACAAAATGAATCCATCGCCCCTTTCATGGGCACAGCGTGCAACAATACGGCCGAAGATGTCATCCCTGAACTGTCATGCTTCCTCATACAGTTTCGTGCGTTCTCCAAAAGATAAGCCACCTCCAAACAAGAAGAGTTACACCTCTATATCTGTGTCCTTCAGCGAGGTTGGAAGGATGTTGACGCAAACGTACCTTTTTTGTACACACACGCTATTGTCATCCTGACATACAGCTCATTTCATTGTAGTCGTCCTCTACGAGCTGTACTTGTTGATACAGATCATCCGGTGGTAGTAACAACTTGTGCACCCAGTTGGGTTGATCTGGCGTATTTATTTCTTCCACCAGACAAGTGGATATTTCGGTCATTAATGGTCGATGTTACACGCGGTCGTTCTCCACAGAAATTGTGCACTGCAATGTGCTATACAACCTTCTAGTCACCGTTGCACGTACACAGAAAAAGGAACGATTTTGGCTTATCTCAGTTCCTCTTAAAAGTGAACGCTTACTCGTTCCTCCTTAAAAAGGAACTTGAATACGTTCACGTTCCATGTTTCTCAAAGGGAACTAGTTCCATCTAAACGTTCCTCAAAAAAGAATTCGTTCTAAGGAACGAGTTCCTAAAAAATCATTCTCTCTCAAGTTTGTGTACGACCCGTAAAAATCTTTAAAACCTTTTTATCGTATATACACTTAAGTATATTATCAGACAAATTAATGGGCAAACGGTATGAAACTGATTGATGTACTACTAAAAGATTTGATAGTTTGCTTTCAAATTCTGATGGTGTTTTGCTAAGGTCCAGGCAAGTATCCTCCAAAGGATGGGTCACTCTAGCTTATATAACTTCTCATCAGAGCTGAAACCAGGAAACCGATTACACCTGGATATAGGTGATCCAGTCCGAAACTTTATACGATTGACCCGGTCTTAGCCCGATGATTGAATCTTGACCCGGTGTCCGGATCTTGACTCGATTTGACCTAGTCTTGTTCCTGTGTCTTGTATCAATCAATGCTGTCATTGGAGGAGTACAGGGAAAAAAAAGGGAATATGTGCATTAAAAAAAAATGTGTTTAAATTAATAACGAATACTACATTGATACCTCTGAATATTTCAATTCAAACGCGTAAATAATCACCAACATTTAGTCACTCCAAAAATATTAAATGCATGGGAGTGAATGGGAGAATTAGACTTTAAAATACATTTTACAAGAAATTACCTTTTATGCACATTGCCCCTTTCTTTCCTGTACTCTTCGTTTGTGTGATTCCTTGATATATAAGCTCATGTATCTTAAATGTACGCACTGTGTGCCTAAATAGAATTCATTATATATGCTGACATCTGGTGTATGTAACAGAAAAAAAGCATCCATTGAAATATATATTTTTTTTTTAAATAAATGTTTAGAATATGATTTTCTTTACAGGAGACATGCACTTCTCACAAACCCAGTTGATCTTAATCTGAAAAATTAGAAATATCCTTCTGAAAATGGGTAGTAATTGCAATTTTGGCGAAACGTTTCTCTCCTGGGACCGAAATATATTAAAAGATATGGATAGTTGTACCCTACTTAATACTTTAAACAGAAAACCGAGGGAACGTTTTATGTGGACACCTCCAGGAATGTGTTTGCTCTTTCCGGGAATATGTGGCTATTTCTACATATAACACTATAGTTAGGAACTTTTCGGCGTCGTATTTTGTGTGCTCTGAGGGGTAATACCACCGGTCCCTGTCACCCCTGAAAGAAACAGTCTTCAAACACAACGGTAGTCTTATAAGGAAAAATAATTAAAAGCTTTACTTTGCCCCTATGAATTACCGGAACGAATCGTGTCACCGGGCCAGGCCGAGGCCCAAGGATAGACCCGGTGACCCGATGACGGTCCAAAACTTGACCCGGTGACCCGTCTCAGGTCTACTGCTCATGGTAAACTTAATCTTATTTCCATTTAACTAGGTCGCACATTTTTACAAGACCTTATCCCATCTCCTTCAGGCAAACTATAGGCTTCCCTATGTTGATACAATCTGATAATTTCTGGCCTTCGTTAATCCATGTCTGCTCTTCATCCCTGCACCCCATTAGCAATGATCCTTCATTCATATATCCTCTCTCTCTCGTTTTCTATATCTCTCTCCCTTAACGGTTACAATTTTTTTTCATCATCATTTCACCTGCTGGAATTCCTCTCAAATGTCAGCTGCGCCAGAATTTCCGCGTGACAGGCTGATCCGTGAATTATTCACGGTACAACGGAAGGGAATTTCTCTATCCTTCCGGGCAATAGCTAAATGGATCCCTCTTCTCTGCTCCGGCTTCAAAAAAGCAGGCAAAACACAGAGAGCGTTTGCATGTCCAGTACAAGCAAGATTATACCACACTTAGGCTTATATTTATGTCAGATGCAGTTTCACTCTAGTTTTTGTTTGTTTTTGGGAGTTATGGTAGAAAAACCAGCTAAAATTTAATGTATTTAAATATTTAATTATTTATTTAGTAGCTAATTACTCGTCATGGAAACGACTACTACTGACATTTTGTAAACGTTACTAGGAATTCGCAGTAAAGTTTCATCTTGTTTCTTTGAAATCTAAGAAAACCTGAGGGACTTCTACGCTGAGGTGGATATTTCCAGTTTTCAGTTCTCTGCGCATGTGCAGAAGGAGAAAACTGTTTATTATAGTAACCAAAACATGCAATTCTGATCTAAGTGTTTTGCTGTTGCTACACTGCAAAAAATAGCTGTGTTAATTCAACACAATGCGGTGTCCCAGAGTGACTACCACTTTTGTGTGTTAAATCAACACAACACACGGTGTTGATTTCGGTACTGAAAAAAAAACATTACGGCTACAATGAGATTTGAACATGGGTTTCTCAGTCAGAAATCGAGCGTCTTATATATTCGTCATGAATAGAATGTCAAAATATGTGCGCATGCAAATTTTGGCCATTCGGGCGCAATTGCTTTGGCAAATATCGTTAATATAAGTCAAATTCATGCCTGCGAAAAGTGATCAAAAATGGTGGAAATACTTTTATGTTCTTAAATTGCTAAAAGAAATGGAAAGTAAATACACAGTAATGGCACTGGTGAAAGACGCTACCTGTTGGAGAGTATGTTCTTTATGCACGTCATATTAAACCTCGATTGATTTTCTTAAATAGGAGGAGTGTTGTGTAATATGTCATTCTGGGCTATAATTTTACGGGAAATATGTTTCTGAAGTCAGTTTTGCCGTAAATATATTATTGTAAGGGATAAGAATATATGACACTATGGGGTAACGATTCCATAGCCTGAAAACATCCATTTTGGTTTGAAATAGCGAGAAAAAAAAATGAAACCCAAATGAATAGAAATGCATATCGACAGGACAATATACCCAGAAACAAGTTAAATTCATTTGGGTTTCATTTTCTTCGTTATTTCAGAATGAAATGGATGTTTGCAGGCTATGGAATCATTACCCCGTAGTGTCATATACCCTTATCTTTTACAATAATCATTTACGGCAAAACTGATTTTAGAAACGTATTTCCCGTAAAATTTTAGCCCACAATGACATATTGCCAAGGTGGGAGATCAACCAAGCAGATAAAAGGAAAATGAAAGAGATGTAACCAACATAATACACTCCAGGTTAATATAATGCCTATATTTTGTTGCGGCATTACATTTTATTTTTTTCTCTCTCTCTCTATGAAAGTACGACCATCTGGAAAGAAACTATTAAGAATTTGTTCTTAACTGATTGTTACCCCACCTGGTGGGAGAAATTGTAAATGTATTGAGGAAGAAGGCCCAGCAGATGGATTTGTGGAATGAAAGGGTCGAATGTGTGTATCTGTACGGGTCATACATAGTGTACGAGATTGAGCCGAGACGTATTAATTTTCGACTTCTCATTAGCAGTCATTGCTGTATGTGTTAGATTTACCTGTTTGCATTTCTGGAAATTAGTATCCAGTGGTACTGATACTCAGATATGAATTAATATTCGAGTTCAGGTTATTGAGGAAATTATTGGCGGAATAGTATTGGTAGTACGGAATGATTGGTCAAAACCAGAAAGTTTTCTTCAATCATAGATTCTACAGTTCTGGAACATGTGCTTCAGAGTATGCCAAAATGGGCCGCCATATTGGTATGGAAACAGAACTTGAATCTTTACAGGTTAGTTGTTGTTAGTTTGCAAGTCTTTTGTCTGAATATAGGAACCAGTTGTTCTGGTATTTCATATTTCCAAATAGACACGTGAATTGGGAAATATATTAAAGATATTTTTGGAAATTAACTTAGCCGCGTTGAGTAAGTCTATCAGGCGAATGCTTATTTCAGTTGTGTGGTACCTATCTCTTGCTGTTAGTTTTTGGCTATCGGTTTTCCACACCTTTGTCATTATAGCCCTAAAATTCGAAGTTATAAATTCGGAAGTTGAAATTGACTGTCAGTTAAATTCGAGATACGTTGGAGTAGGATTAATTACTGCATTTGATCATCAATTCGTGCTTCATGATTATTTCAATATCATACCTAAAAGGTTGAATTTTGGACGATTTGCAATATTGTACTACTCAATTAAGGTAATTCTCGGCAGAAAAGTGTGTGTGTGTACATTAATTGCCAGGCCAATTCCAGAGTTATTTATATTCACGATCATTGAATTAATAGTATATTTGATAGGACGAATATTTGCTTTTCAAGTTGAACATTCCTGTATATGGCTAGATTGTCTCTACGTTATATTATGTATGTATTTATTCCTGAATTATGATGCCTATTGGTTTGTTCAAAAGTTCATTAAATCGTTCAGCAAAATTCAATCATTACCTTTGATTTCTGGATTCCGAATATATTGTAACTCCGAAGGCCTGGAAATAGTACTAACAGAGTGGGTGTGTAAGTATTTGACTGAGAATGTTGCCACTACTAACTCAATTTGTGGGGTCCTGTATTGGGTCCTGGCCCTAATGATTCTCCAAGCTTTAGTTAAACTGAACTGGATAAGTTGGTATTCGCATATTACTGTACCAGGTTTGTACCATAAGAATTTTAGTAGCGGGTGCTACTTACTGCAGTTTCTGTGGGGAATTAATTCCATCTATATATCCTCACTGCGCAGCTATACTAGTTCATGGATTAGTGGTAGGTGCGTTGACGAAAGCCCACACAACCGGAGAGTTATTACATCAAGCACCCCAGAGCTCGGTCAGCACAAGGCTGGGTGACCACTGAAATAAATCGTCACTACATAAAAACAGAAACTTAGAATACTAAAATTATAGGCCTGAGCTCAAACACGTATAGTATTTACCAGAAAGTAAATGGTCACCCTGTGACTGTAGGTGGTGTGTCACGTACTACGTTGTGGAACCACTTCAAGTTTTTCACGGCAGCATTGACACAGAGTCGTACTGTAAGATACTAAAGAATGAAATGCTTCCAACGTTTTATGGGATGGACCACCTGTTACTTCCAAGATGGTAATGCCATGTTGTTGCTTCTACTATTCGGTGGTAATAAGAGAACAATGTTCAGCGCTTGAACTTCCCCGCCTAAAGGCCAAACCTCAAGCACGTAGAATATATTTGGGACGAGTTGGACCGGGGAATGAGGTCTCGAGACATGTAGTGAACTTCTATTGTCCACCTGTCTGAGATTTAGCGAGAGGAATGGCGGAAAATTCCAGAAGACGTCCTTTACAACCTAATTGAAAGCATGCCGCGGAGATGGCGTCACCATGTATTCACTGAGGAAGGACCTCAACTAAACATTTCAGGTGTAGGCCAACTACATTTTAGTAGATAGTGTACGGTAAATAAGGATTTACGTGACGAGAAAACAGAAAATGTATTAGGGATCATGCTCACGCAGTGTGAAGTACACTTGTCCCGGTGTGAACTGTCAACAAGACCAGTCCTACAAAGTTGTAATTATTCAGTTTTGTAATATTAATATGTACTTCCTGCAAGGATGCCTTCTCGAGTTGAGTAATCTGCTCTTGGGAAAGTGCAATAAACTTAAATGAAATAAAGTTAAGTTGAACACCGATAAACCATGCGGTAATGGCGGCTCTCGATCTTTCCGACACGTGGTCACGATGTAGTTTCGGACACGGTCACGCCAGTAACCCAAAAAATTCTCCGAATAAACTAGAAATGCTACCAATAGAAAGAAGTAGATAATCGAACTTGTAGAAAGAAATATTAATAACCTAGACTTACAATATTTGGAACATATTCCCTTAAATCATCTAACCACCACGTGGTTGCAAAATTACTGACATACGAAACTGAACACAATGAACGTAACTTACTGAAATTATCGAGTTTACTTCCCACTCTTACATAATCTGATCCAGTAGCTATACTAAGACTATACTTGGAAAATTTAATACAAATCGGGCAGAAAACTACCAAGTCCAAAAACACGCTTAAGAAATAAAATACGTAGCTGAAAATCAAATCACACAGTACCTCGAAATAATGAATCACGATACTACAACTTCTGTACAAAATTTCAATACTCGAGAAACTATTTCGGACACGTGAGGCTACGTTCACACAACCCCGAGAAATTCCAAACTCACTGTAATTGAAGATACATCTATCGTCGTCGCAAAGAGCGTGCAGAATTACCGATGCCAAAATCCAAATTACTAGTGCAATTTTCCCAATACATGCATGAGATATAGTTCCATTCAATACGAATAACAAACTTATCTTTTACAAGATGTTGAGTAGCAGCAATAACGGACATGCTCTACCCCGTACTTCAAATTCCAGATATAAAGTCGTGATAGTCGACTTGGCGTTTCAACGACTCTAGTTCTGGTAATGGCCGTGAAGCGGCGCTGCTATACCTGGTAGTACACAACTCCTTTCTTCCCAGCAAACACTTTCCAAATAATTGTCGTAGCAAACGAAAATAACAAATTAAACTCTGAACAATGTCGGGGAAAACGAAACTAACAATTGTTCGTTTTAAGACAGATACTGAGCGTAAAAGAATATTTATTTTATAGTAATATTTATGCAAACTATCTATATACATGTGTATGAAACTCTTAATAGAATGGCCATTAGGTCATTTCAAACATAGTGTCAAACCAATGTCGGGTTGACATATCAGGCATGAAAATCAATGTCAGGTTGAAATGATTTGAGAGATTTGTAAAACTTTGACCCTTTTGTTTCCCTGCTCCGAGATAAAGCGAGATCTTCGAGAGGAAGTAATCGGAGGGAAGAAATATGGAATTTAATATGAAAACGGCTAGAAATCTGATGGATCTTCAATTTGTGCTAAGAATAAGACCTTACATGAAGAGTTTACTTCCAAAGCGTTTTATCTCTGTGAGAAGAAACCTCCAGAAATTCAATTTTTATTTAAAATTTTCAAGATAAAATAAAATGAATATTATTGGCGGTAACAGCAATCTAAATTTTCAAGTAAACAATTTCAAATATGGTCATCATTATATTAAGTTCTTATATATCATAATAACTGATAATGAAAACTGCATTTCAAATGATATACCTGAAAATTAACAAAAGCATTGTTTCTTGGGCTTGTTTTTTCAATTGAGATAATAAATACATTTTGGAAATACACTCTCTATATGTGGGAAGCATTATTTTTTTACAATGAGAGCTAGGATGGGAATTTTTTTACTTCATTTCATGTGATGTGAGGGGAAATGGCAGAATATACGTAGAAAATGAACAAAATCTCCGAGCGGGAACTTTTGGATCCTCCTGGATTCGTCACTGTTGGCAAACATTATTCTTGTTTTAGTGTCAGAATTTTACCTGCAACGCTTGTGGGGTGAATTCTCTTACGCTCGGTGGGTATATTTCGTTTCTCATTGTAGGTTAAATAAATCAAATCGATTCTAATGGTTTATAAAAATCGAAACATTAAATTAAAAAAAAAGAAAAGAAAATTAAGTGAAACTAGAGTTTTGTGCTCTATAAAATTGCGATTGAAATTAATTGTCGCGATCCTCTGGAGCAGTTAAATTCGGATCTCTGTTACTGTTGGCGAACATATTCAAATGTCATCGCTGAAGGAAAATTAAAATTAATGGCTTGCCTGGTTTTTATGGTTACAGTTGTGACGTCACACGAGGCGTGGCGTTGGTCTCTTTCGAATAATTAAATTAACCGTAAAAATTGGATTCTCATGCAGCTATGAGGTGCGTTATAAAGCTTTTCAATCAATCTGGAAACGTAATTAAATAAATCTTCTCCCTAAAAAGAATGTTGATTAATTATAGGATTCTTAACTTACCGACTCCCTGAAGAAGAGTTATCATATTGGCTCCCTATTCGAGTCCCATAACGTTGACTTCGTTTCTTATTTAAGTTTGTTTTTGTGTGTGTATATATATCAAAGGTTTCTTTCTACAGGGTGATTCAAAAGTCTCTGTGCAATCTGTATTTCAGAAACCGCCAAGGAAATCAAGCATCGTTATATAGAAATGTGGATAGGTTGGGAGGGGCTACATTTTGTAGTACATGATTAAAATGTCTGCCATCTTTAAATCCGCCATATTGGATGGAGGTTAATGTTTTTCAAATGGTCTTGTGACATATCAAAAGCACGGTATCGAAGTTATATTCACTGAAAATTTGCAGTGAATTGCTGGTGGTTCCCTCATTTATCCAACGGTGAAAGTAAACCCCCTCTACCGTAAGCGTGAGCACTTGGATAAGCAGAAGATCACCAAATGTTTTAATTTTTCTACTGTCTTATTGAAAGTTTGGGTACTTACCGTTGTAAAGACTTTTTCTTACTGTTTTGGTCACATAATTTTTTTAAAAAATAAGTTTTACCTTAAAATTGAGAAGTTAAATGAGTTTCGACCTAATAGATCGCATAGTTTCAATAGAAAGGAACTACCTCGTATTAAAGCAGGATACGAACAATGGTGATTTAGATCTGACAGATTTAGATCGTATCATTGAAGAAAAATCGCAAGCTACGATCAAAGAAAAATCATAGCTTCCATGTGTGGCTAACGCTGGATTTCTCTTCAAGATCCTACCGTCATCTCTAAAATTTAACGAATGATGATGATTATTATGATTAATCATGATTAATTATGATTAATCTTGATTAATTATGATTAATCATGATCGTGCTAGTTACAGTAAAGAAAGACTTAATGTCTTCAATGGAGTAAAGTTACCATACACTATTTTTTATTTAATTGGAAAATTTCTGACATTTTACTGGAGTCTGAGGCTTAAGCCCACCGTATTCCTGAGGAATAACGTCGATCGGGCAACACTTCCTTCAGGACAAGAGACATTGTATACAGCAGTCAGTGCATTTGTGTTTGTACCAAATACTCCCCGCTCTCCAGTTTTGGTGTCTACTCCTTCGATTTCTGTTATGAGAATTTTGGGGGGTCACTGACCGCCTTAGTGACCGAGATTCGTTCGTATATCTGAGATCAAAATTTGGGGATCATTGACCTCACCCCGCCTGATCTAGGTATTTCATTTTCAAGGTCGAAATTTTAAGAGATTGAAGGACCTACCTCCCCTTCTACCTCAATAGAGGCTCGGCCAAAACCCCGGTCAGAAAATTGGGTTAAGGCTAATTCACACATCCAGTGCCGTTCCCCTGCCATGCTCCGTCCGTGCCATGGCAACGACCATTCAGACATAGGGTGCCGTTCCCATGCCGTGCCGTATTTACTTGCTTCATTTATTATTATTTTTAACAATATATTGTTGAAAAATTATATTTTCAAAAGTACTTATTATTGAAAAATAATAATAAATGAAGGAAGTAAATGAAAATACTGGTCTTCATTAACGTAAGCCTTATAACCAGACCAGGAAAGGGTGGGGGAGGTATTATTGGGAGGTAGTCGGTCGGGTACTAGTTTGTAGGTAGGTATACCATCCCAGCATTTGCCTGGTGTGACAGAAAGAAAACCTGGAAAACACAGTCAAAATAGGCGGTCGCTGAGGCCGTTTCCACGACCTTCCGATTGTTAAACTGACACTACTAACTGAGCTACGGCCGTTACTGTTCAGTTCTTCTGCCTATATCGGCCCAAATATTATCTTTCACAAGATTATTATCGTAGTCTTTGTGTTGTAAGATGTATAAGCGTTCGTGCTCTTGCTCCAACATTATCAATTGCTCGTCATTCATTTTTCACACACAGCCTTGCTCAACAACAAACAACTGGCCGACGAAAGCCAAAGGATCGCGGCCGACAAGATAGTTTCTCTTCAAGACGGCACTATCGGGGCATGCTAAGGGCACGGCACGGGCACGACACTGCATGTGTGAATTAAAAAAGACAACTCAATGCATTTTCAATGTCACAGTATGTAAAGAAACTTCATGGACCACGGCACGGCACCGCACGGTCACGGCACTGTATGTGTGAATTAGTCTTGGGTGCCGTTCCCATGCCGTGCCGTGCTTTCTACACCAGTTCCAAGGATGGATTGCAAAGAGGAAGATGTTTTAGCGACCGGGATGGTTCCTCTTCAAGACGGATGCCTTATTCATCTTCCTCTTCATGTTGGGGCATGGCACTGTATGTGTGAATTCGCCTTTATTGGTCCAATCCCTCCTCGTCCCAGTAACCAAGGCTTTTCTGAATCTGCGGTTAAAACTGAATCGGTAGTTGAAAGAAGGAAATAAACGTCAAAAATAAAAAAGTCCTGTTTTTCTGTGCAACGTTGCTTATTTGAATATATACGCAACACCAGTTCGAAGTAAGATTATACAATACACAAATCCTTTTTTGCCTCTGACACTGTCAATCTATTCATTGAGAGACTTTTGGCACCAAGACTTTTGACTTCCGCCGTTTTGACGCTTGTTTCCTTCTTCCAACAGCTGATTCACTTCTGACCCGTCACCTACGTTTGAAACCCGTAACATGTGAAATGTGTCTGGGAGAACACTCTTCCAACAAGGATGAATAAGGCATCTACCAGGGTCTTATTAGAAGGTACCACCCCGATATTCTCCTGATGGAACTGAGAAAAATATCAGTCAGCTTGGTCGTGGTGACCACCCGCGCCACCTCCCCATTACTTATATAAAGTCAGCGACCGTCACTACTGCACTACGGGAGCTTGATTGACCATGGGATAGGTGGTTGTTACAATCATTATCTTCGGTACAACACATAACTGGTAAAATTAAATGATGAATAACGCAGAAAATTGTGGGAAAGCAGTCACATCGCCAGCCACAACTGTTACGAGATGGCACGGAAAACTTAGGGTCACGATATATCATTTTACCTGCTATTTACTTACATAAAAGTAGATTATTAGGGGGGAGTAGGAAAAAACGAGGGGGGGGGCACCTTAAGCCCCTCCCTGGCTACGAGCATGTCGGAAAGTACACAACACTATTGACAATTAACTGTCAATCCAAAGAATAGCTATAGAAGATGAAATAAACTGTACTTGTTATTCCCAGCCCTAATGAATAATGTTCATCAGGCTTTCCCTTCGGTTTTACCAGGGACATGACAGCATGGTACGTTGGCCTTCTCTAATTCGGGAATAATACCCAAAGGGGGATGGTCATCTCTGAGATCAAAGTTGTATGTATGAACCATAAATTAAGTTAGATGAGAAGTTTTACAAAACAAGAACGAATTTATTAGATTTTTCTGTATTTTTTTTTACCACCAAAACTTTTTTTTTTTTTTTAACAACATTCTGATGCCATTTTCGTGGAAGTCAATACAAGTGCAAAGTTTCGGTTTGAGAAGAAACAAGAAAGTCGATCTTCACTTGATTTGTAGTTCCCGTGTAGCTTGTAATTTTAATTTAAGTAATGGATGTCTCTGCCGGAAATTCAATTTCGAGTGTAATATGTCGCGGGGAAGTGAGTCGCGTAAAAATAGAAGCCCTGGATACTATCAACTGCTCCTAACTAAGATCACAAACTTCCGCTCGTACCATTTGTCTTCTTCAGTAACAAAATATACAAAATTACTTATTTCTTTTCTTCTTTCACGGTAGAATAGTTTAGAAAGTAAATATATATATTGATGCTCTTCGAGACCCTGAAAATTAATATCATCTTATTTAATTTTGAGACTTGCATAACTTTGGTTTTATTAATTGGAGGTCTGACCGGAAAGAATCCAGCCATTATCAATATAACAAGAACGATTTACGTGACCGCTATATAGCTTCGCAACCAAGAAGAGGGGACCTTAACGAGAATGTATGAGCAAGAACAAACCAATTGGAGTAAGTCAGTTGGGTGCTAGACGATGTCAAGTAAGCGTGTGTACTGTGAGACCGACCCATTCACGATGATCGAGCGAGTAGAGCCACGAATCTGAATCAAATTTACTCTAAACTTGAACATTCGTCTGCGGAGGTTTCTTGCATGATTAGGAAGGCTTTGAAAGATGATGATGCAATGCACACAGCATAAACAAAAGTGTGGTACAGGCGCTTGTAAAATGGCCGCGAATCGGTTGAAAGCGATCAACGGTCTGGAGAATGTCTTCAACACACAGAACACATAAGAATATTGAACGTATACATGCGGTAATTAACTAAGATCAGCGACTGATAGTGCGAGATATTCTTGACATTCCAAAAACGACCTTATCCGAGATTTTGCTTAAAGGATCTACGCATGAAATGTGGGGCGGGAAAAGTCGTTCCGTAGCTTCTGTTACTAGAGGAGAAAGAATTTTAGTGCCGCAGTAGATAATGACTTGCTTGAAACCGTTAACAAGGAACTAGATTTCCTCAAAAAACGTCGTAACCGGAAACAAATCATGGTTTTACGGTTTTGACCCGGAAACTAAGACTTAATCTCCCCAATAGAAGTCACCTGGTTCTCAACAAGAAGGCGATGTAAGATTGTAGCAACGTCAAGGCCATGCTGACTGTATTTTTTTATTATTATTGAGAAGGTGTTGTCTACCAAGAGTACGCTCCTCCAGGGGAAAAATGAATTTTAAGTGTAAGTTTTGAATGTCAGTCGTTAATTACATGGACATAGTGAAAGAAGGGAGAGGTAACTTTCCATTTTTTCAAGGGTTGCAGGGTGCAATGAGGTTGTCATATTGTTCTGGATATTTTCGACATGGTGTTTTTTCGTTAAACATGGCGTAGTGAGGTAGACAGAGATAAAACAAATCCTCAAATATCCCTCCTCACAAAAAGTGTTGCCAGAGTCCATTCTAATATTGAAAAAATTGTAATGTTCTGTGAACAGCTATGTAAACTGGCTAATAGCACCGAGAAATTTTGCAACCAGTTACATAAATGGGTTTTGAACGGAAATATACATAATTTGTTAAAAAAAAATACGACTCTGGCAACATTTTTTCCAACCCCGTCCGTCAGATGACTGATTTTTCGTTTGTTAATATCTGTAAAATTTGGGACACCCGGTATATATTTAAATTGTCCAGCATAACTCTAGAATCCCTGAAGCAATTTCAACAAAACTTGGTACACATATCACTTACAATCTGAAAAAGAATACTGTGGGGGGAAAGACACCCCTAGCATCTTTAGGGGTGGGTGGGAAGGGGGGTGATATGTAAAAATAATCGAAAACGACCGACATTAGTGTCGAATTCATAGTTTTCAGGGTGGCTGAGATGAATTGTTACACTCCAGATGGCGTTTAAGTCCAAATTCAGCCCCCATCGGGAAGGGGTGGAAAATAAAATGTCCAAACTGGCATAGAAACAATTCATTCCTTTTCCTGTCTAATAGAAGATTAGGATAAATAAACACCCGGCCAACGCCTGGTAGTCAGCTAGTTATACTATATTTGAACACTTTCTATGCACTAGCCTAGAATTTAAAGACGTTGGCGGGACTGGGGATATAATTCTAGTCATGTCGTTGATAGCCGAATGCTTTGACCCATCGTTACGTAAACTGTGGTCCGCAGACCACAGGTGGTCCTCAAGGCCTACCCTTGGGTAGGCGCAGGGTGGTTCGTTGAACCTACCAACTAATAAAATTGGTCCGCGCTTGAAAATAGTTTTGCGGAACAGAGAAGGCAGTAAATATGTTACTTTTTTCTGTGGCAGAAATTCGGATGGAAAATTCAGTGACCTAGATTTTATCAGGACATATCGTGAGCAATAGGTAATCCCTGAATTAATTACGAGTCCAAAAATCATTCGAAAGTCACCTTAAGGAAGAAATGAATCGGTCATTGTTTAAAGGGAATATGTGCCATTTAAAATATATAGCACATATCCTCTTTTAATAATGAGCGATTCAAATGATATACGTCCGACATTTGTTATCCATATTATTTACATTTTTGCTGAGCCCAAAATTTAAGAAAATTTCAACAAAGATGTACACAAAACAAGTTAGCATTGTGACTCTACTAACAATGGGCGCATTCAATGAACTAAAGTAGCACTAAGCGCTGAGAGAGAACTTGAATCTTATTGGTTTGCCTAAAGGTAGAAACCAATAGATTAAAATGCTCTCTCAGCGCTTAGTGCTACTTTAGTTCATTGAATGCGCCCAATGGCGAAGGAACAGTCTCTCGATAGCATCTCAGGGGCACAAGGAATCATTGATATAAATTAGATTGGCAGCATAGACAAATGGAGTGCGCAGGACGGAAAATTTTACAGTACTATTTGATTGTGTTTAATAAAGTTTATACCAAGTGTGAAGCAAAATGGTTGGCAATACTGATAACTGTCGTGCCTGATAATGACGGTTTTCGCGGTTCTGAGCTTGTAAAACCAAGACCTCTCCAACGACACCACAACCACGTCTCTACATCTTATGTTTTAAAGTTATGACTTTGGTCACAGCTTGGAAACACTGTGAACGGCGTGCTTGGCGACGAGGATATCTACAGCATTTTTTTCCCTTGTGCCAAATAATACTTATGCCAAGTTTGATACTGCGCCGTTTAAGGTAATGAAAACAATTTAGAAAATTGTATTGTATAGAAAAAAAGGTGAGTAACTGATAATTTAGGTGCTTCGGGATGATAATACCCACAGTTTTTCTATTTTATCTAATATGTTTATGCCAATTTTGGTGCAGATAGATATAGCGTAATGAAAGTACTTTCAAAATTTGAATTTATAAATAATTCGTTGCCGATACTGCCTCACTGCACCAATGAAAACTGTTACGACGGCTATGAGCTAGTCTAGCCAAGACTTTTCCAGCGATATCTCAGGCATGTCTACACCTTGTGGTTCAGGAGATATATTTTCTGGATACGGATTGGCAACACTGACAACGAGATACTTAGGAACGAGACATCCACTGTGTGTTTTTATAGTGTCGAGTAATGTTTTTGTCAAGTTTGGTGCAATTTGGTCGAACGAAATTGAAGCATCTTGAGCAATTGATTTTTTTTAAAAAATGATTTGGCAACACTGAATCACTACCAATCAAGATAATTCCGGGTGCTCTGAGCTAGTGTAGTCAATACATTTCGAACAACACCTCAAGTGCCTCTTTACACCTTAACATTTTGAGCTTTAGATGGCGAACGCGGACAGGACGGACGGATTGAGTGAAATTATAAGGTCGCTTTATAGTTTCACTATCAAGAGACCTAAAAGTGTAAAGTAAGGAAATAATTTTTAACAGTACGGAGTTATTTCACATTTACCTAGAAGACATTTCTTTCTTTTTCGCTTGGAATGAGAGTCACAATATTTACTATTTTCTTAACCTGATTGATCATTAACAAATCGTACTTACAATGTTATGCCGAAACGTCTCGCGAGATGGCACTATGCAGAAGAACAAAATTAGAATCGAGTAAATTAAAAGATTACTTTGAAAGAAGAGTACTGGATAAAGCGTTATTGCACTCTATTAAGCAATAAAGGAAAGTATTGTTTTCTTTTATTCATCAACGCTTACAGCTAAAGGAAAGAATTAAAATCTCTTTATCACTTAGCAACGAAATATTTTTAAATTGTCAAAGTCTTCAAATCATGCTCTACAAGTATGGGATTAGACTTAAAAGTGGTTAATTCGAATCTTTCAGCAAGATGAATAAAATCCACTAGATGTACACGAAGAAAATGTGATTTTCCAAGAAAAACAAAAGGAAATTTAATGTTCTATTTATCTCTACTTACAGTCATTATTTATCAAGGAAGAAGATATTTTTCATGAATGAGATGGAAATCCTGCAGGGTAACAACTCTAGGCAACCATTCAGAAACTATCTTGTTATTCAAGTCGCCAGCTTTAATTCTACTTTTCAAAAACAAAATTATAAGTTCATTGTGTTGCTATTGTAAATTTCTTCACTACTGTGTATAAACGTGAGTTGTTCAGAATGAACTATTCTCTCCCCCACTCTGCTCGGAATGCATCACAACCCCTGTTAGCTAATCGACAAACTCATACGTTGGATTTATTACTAGTTTTGTTCCTGATTTTATCACTAGAAAGGTGTTAAATGGAGGTTGATGTATCCGTGCTAATTCTAAATAAGTAAATAAATAAATAACAGCGTTCTGAAGACATGGATAATGATTTTTGTTAAATGAAAAAGAAATGTATTCAAATATAGCCCCTTTGTTAGAAATGTTCTGTTGAAAATATTGTTAATAATCTCTTGAACGTTTTCATGGATTTAAAAGATCTTCTGGAGTTTTTTTTTTTTCTAGAACTTTTGACAGACAATAATTTAAAATAGCTTACCCGAAATACATTAGCGTTCAATTCATTTTCTATCTTGGCTTTATTCGCTTAAAAAAGGCACACTTCTTTTTAGTCGTACGTAATAAAGGTGTCTCAGAAAGATTATGAAATACAGCAGAAAAATATAGTAAGATCCAGGTCATTTATGCAACAAAACAATGTCACTTGTAGTTTTAGGGAGACAACAATGTTACACACTACGTAAACAATACTTGAGTAAAGATACTCGTTACGTGAGTAGGTTGCTCTGATCTATTTATTTAAGAGAAACGTCAAATTTCGTTTCATTGCAAATCAAATACTTTAGAAAAATCCTCAAAGAGTTTTTAGCGACTTGAGTAGAAGTAGGTGGTGAGGGCATGCTGTAGCCGGATTGATCACAGTTGAGAAATGATAGTATGTTGCATATACTTTGAAATACATAACATTTGATAAAAACATTTATAGAAGATCTAAGGAATTATATCAAGTAGATTTTGTGTTCAGGAAAAATTCATTCATGCAGGATCGAGTTTACACTGTGACTTACTCAGTATTTAAACAACACAATTTACAGCATTGAAACTTCATTGATCGCTATCTTCATGATGCCTTTCTCCTGTTCATAGGTAATTACCAAGTTTTGTGATGGATTTAGGCCACAGCTGTTCGTACAACCTATTAGTGAAAATTTCAAACCGGGGGTAGGATAGCGAAAAGCATGTGGGAAGGAGTCGGCCAGGACCTAAGTTCAAGCAAAACATCATCCTAGCATTTACCTGGTGTGAACTATTCGAAAAAAAACAAAACAAGGAGGAGATGGTTGACCGGTGGTATCGTACCCAGGACCTGATGAATACGCAGAGGAACGTGTAATAATCAACAAGAGAGAGGAGAAACAGCAAATCGAGGATGAATTCACATAACAGAATCTGCAGATATATCATGGACTATAAAAAAACATACGTAAATTTTAGTTAATTACGACCCTAGCAGGTGAACATAAAATACAAGTGTTTGGAAATAAGATACTGAGAAAGATATACGGGTCGAAACTGGACGAGATGACTGTGGAATGGAGAAGACTGCATAATGAAGAACTTGACGGACTGTATGACTCACCCGATGTTGTTAGAATAATGAAATCGCGATAACTAAGATGAGCAGGCCATGAAGTTTCGGATGGGAAAGAAACGAAGACTATTTGGTTGGTAAGCCGGAGGGAAAGAGACTGTTAGGAAGACCGAGACGACGTTGGGAGGACAATATTAGAAGAGATCTTCTAATATTGGAAGAGAAGGAGGACAATATTAGAAGAGATCTTCGGGAAGTAGGTGTTTGTGATGAAAACTGGCTTGATCTTGCCCAAGATAGATTTGTTACTGCGGCCATGAACTTGCGAGTTCCGTAAGCCATAGAGCAAAGGAAGTAAATAAATTTGAGTTAATGTTTTGTGTGAAGTGGAGTGTTATATGGAGGCGAAACGTAGACTCTTAAAAAGAGTGACGAAAGAACACTGGAACATTTGAACCATTCAAAATATGGCCGATGAGAAAGAACGAAAATATATCACGGACGTAGGTGATCCGGACGTAGGTGATCTGATTGACTTGGCCCGAAACCTGACTAACTGATCCAGTCTTGACCGGAGTAAACTGACTGACTCGGTCTTGACCCAAATGAAGAGACTGACTTTGTGTTCCCGCAACCCGATGATCGAGTACTAAATATTAATACCTCAGACCACTTCAGTTGGCGATTATTTGCACACAGATTCCATCTGGGAGTGTTTTTATTCTTTCCAGAGAAATGAAAATATTTCTAAAATGTTAGGAACATTTTCCGCGTCGAATGTTTCGTGTTCCAGGGGGAAAATATCCTGTCTCGGTTACCCCCTGAAAGAAGCAACACATTTCAAACGTAACAATGCATAATTCGTAAATAATAAAGGCTGTGCCAAAACCGGATCAGACCGGATCCCAAGCATAGAACCGATCCAAAACTTGACCCCAATAACCCGGTGACCATTTCAGCTCTGGGTGGTAGACCGATTGCTTCTGCAATCGGGAGGTCCTGGATTCGAGACCAGCGGCTAACCATCCTTACTGAAGTTTCTGCTCTTTTTCTTTGTCATTCACACCAGGAAAATACAATGATGGTACCTTTATCTTAGACTTAGTCTCTGACAAACTACTTCTTAATCCTTTTCACTATCTCCTCCCGACCTGAGCCATTAGATGCCTAAAGTTCCTAAATAAAACACACACACACACATATATATATATATATATATATATATAATAAATCACAGCCATATTCAATCCACTAGTGGATATATATAAATATACCAGGTGTGTTAATATGAAACCGGAATTTGTGCATAGGCGGCGTTAACTGTCACTGTGGTTACCGTAAAACTGCGTCCTTGGCGCCACTTGTTTGTTGTGACTGCTGATAACGATTTGCAACTCACAACCAGACAAGTTTCATGTCATAGTGTAGTGTTTAATAGCGTTGAACATGGCGCAATTTGTACCTAGAAACTACGATGTGCGGACAGCATTGATTTTTTGTTACTATTTGAAGAAAACTGCTGCAGAATCGCATCCCATGCTTGTCGAAGCTTACGGTGCTCTTGGTAAGTCACAGTGCTATGCGTGGTTTAAAAAACATAAAATTGGCGATTTTGACGTGAGAAACGAAGAACGTGGAAGACCACCGAAAAAGTTTGCAGACAGCGAATTGCAAGCTTTGTTGGATGAGGAAGACCCTCAAACGCAACAACAACTCGCGGATCAATTAAATGTGACACGAGAAGCAGTTTCCATACGTTTAAAAGCCATGGGCAAGATTCAGAAGGTGGGAAAATGGGTTCCACATGCATTGACTGAACGACAGCAGGAAAACCGAAAAACCACTTGCGAAATTCTGCTCGCCAGGTACAAAAGGAAATAATTTCTCCATCGAACTGTGACTGGTGACGAAA
>JAGDQP010022044.1:0-30945 GCA_022664845.1 Lepisma saccharinum
CTTCGACACCATATTTCAGATTTTTTCATGAGGGTGCATCCGAGATATTTAAGCCCGAAATCCGGTATTTTTCCCAAAGGGCCATGTTTGAACCCGCTTAGAAGAGAAGCAGTGTGATTCAGGACCAGAAACTCGGTTGGGAGATTTAATAATTACAAAATTTTGCAGAATTTTATTCAACTCCTTCACCCCAAAGACGGTTTCAAAATGAATTTTATACAATTCGTAACTCATTTTTCAGCCTTCACATCTTCGAAGTACATTTCAAGAGCTACCCAATGGTTTTTAATTCAGCTCTCTGGTTATTCTAGTTTTTGCGATATGGAGATTTACGTACATGTCTACGGGAGTGAAAACGCCACCCGCCATGTTGAAAATATGATTGCCCCGGGAGATATAAAATGATAACATTTCTTTCAAAAGTCGTTCTGATATCTTCAGATATGTAGGAAGCCTCATTCGATTTTTTTTATTTTTTTTTTTAAGGAAAAATGATTTTCCTGAATTGGATGATTTGTCCAGGAATGACCCAATTTTACTATAACTAACCTAAACTAATCTAATTTTCCTGATGTAAAATGACTAATGTATAAAATGGTCCACTTAGCGTGACTCAATCTTTAATAAGACAAATCTTGGCAATATTTATCTAGTTGTAAAAGTAGCTCATAGTTAAAGCCTTTGCTTTCTAAACCAATGTCACACGGACATGGGGTTCAAGCCCTGGTCAGGTTAAGCATCTTTTCCTTCTAGTTAATAAGACAATAGTAACTTCTTTTCATCAGATGACAAAGTATAGAATGTGGAACCAAGTTAAAGAGAGAGTAGGGGAGAGCGAGCGAGATAGATATCAAAGCCTCACCACTTCCATAATATTTCAGAGTATTGAACTGAAAACTTATGGAATGATGTTCTCCCTGTACAGTTTAGTCTCTTAAAGTGACTCATCGTTCGTGGGGATCGTGAACTTTGTGGATATGGAATTGGCTGTCTGGAAAGATGATCCTACTTCGGATATTTTTCCTTTGTACCCGTATTTTCTTTCGACTATTTCAAGAACGTAAATCCCATGCTGTAATGAGAATATGGAGACGCAACTTCCGTATGACAAATAGCTGCAGACAAATACACTACACACACTTATTTATTGTTATTACACGATTTAATTTATTTGTATTTAACGTTCACATATAATATGCCGACGTTCTGTCAACGCTCACCACCTCTCTGATGTTCTATTTTAAACATATTAATTACTTATGTCCTGAAATGCTTGTATGAATACATATAAAACTGATTACTATTATTATTTTATCTAATTTTTCATGCTTTGAGTAATATATAAAATTAAATTTTCAAGAACGGGATTCGAACCCAGGACCTCACGATAGAAGCCACGCGCTCTACCACTGAGCTAACATGAATACATCTATCTATTTGTTTCTGATAGAACTCCTTCGGAAGAAACATGACTGAATTTTCGGTGTCCAAGATAATGGCATTTATATCCGTTGTTTTTTCTCTCCTTTGTCCTGTTTATTGTGCTATGAATGCGAAAAATATGTTTGCTGTCCTTGCTTTCATTGGAGATGTTCTTTTACGTATGAAAACGTAGGTGACAAAACCATCACGTGATCAGATGTATGTATAGTATGGAAATACTGTATCATCACGTATTTCAATAAACGTTATTTTTTTCTACACTTAGCAACATTTCAACATGTAATAATGCACTTAAATGAAGAAAAACATATTTGCACAGATGTTTCCCAATTGCGAAGCTTCACCCTACCTTTGAGAGCTCGAACCTGGCATCTTTGATTTACTGTTTCCGAAGATAGCCGAAATTGGACTTAGAGAATTTTCAGCTCAAACAGACTAATCAATGCGGTCAATCTTTTTGGAACAGGCTGTACATCAGCCACCTTGTTGTCAGCAGAATGACTATATGCACAATATGAGCGCGAAGAACTCGGAGTAATTTTAGTTCTAAAAGTTTTCATAATTATATTTATGGTAAAACGATCACGTTCTTGACTGATTCAATTCCGGTCAAACTACTATTTGCTGAAAAAGCTATACCATCCACCTCTTCACCCCGTTTACAGCGGTGGTGTCTTTTAGTAGCGTCATACGACATTGAGGTTCAGTACACTAAGACAGTACAAGTTGCTGATTTGTTTGTCGAGAGTGCCGGTACAGTCTGGAACAGAAGATAGTGAAGAATTATCAACTTTTGTAGTATAATTAACTGATTCATTTTTAAATTATACTAATGTACAACAGGCTACTCAAGAGGATGGATGCTTACTACAAGTGATTCAGTGGTGTTTGAAAGAATGGCCAAACAAAGTTCCCCAAGTGTTATCTTTCCTGAATTATCCATTTTTTAAATCTAAATGTGCAAGGAAACTGTATATGGAAACGTCAACTTTTAGTGTTACCAGAGCATTATAAAATCAGTGTTTAGATATGTTACACGCTCAACACTGGGGTGAATGAAAAATGCTAATGACAGCTAAAGAAAGCGTATGGTGACCTGGAATGGAAAAAAGTATTAAAATACGAATTCAAAACAGTAGAGTATGTTTATCGATGAGGAATAAACCAGTTGCTAATCATTATCATTCGTGGCCTACACCATCACATTCATTTGAACGAGTGCATGTTCATCATGCAGACTGGAAGGGAACCAAGTTATTAGTATGTACTGATACTTACTTCAAACTAATCTATAGTTGGATTTTAAATTGAACCAGTTCAGAGGAAACTAGTAAATATTTCGATTTTTTTTCTTTCTTTTTCTTTTTTTTTAAATATGGTTACCCAAAGGCCTTGGTCCACCGTTTCGAGTGGAATTTTTTCGATCCTTCTGTGACCAACGGGGTATAAAGTTAATACATTACTCCTCCTTACCATTGTGCTAGCAATAGCCCACGCAGTTCAGACCATTAAGAGGGCCTTAAATAAAAAAAATAGTCGAAAATTGATACAAAGCTGACATTAGATTAGTTCAAATTTGGTTACCAGCAATTTTACATTCTTTCATGAATATGGTATCCTCAGCACCAGCGTTGTGTAACGTCATCCTCTGGATGGATAGGTGTCTGGAACTGTAACGTATGGATAGATAGTGAATTGTATTCAAATAACACAAGACGGTTTATAGATATTACAAATATTGCGGAAGAACTTGATGATTTGGCTCAGGCTCTACCTGGCTACCACCTGTTCACTGGATCAAACATTACAGCTGCTTTCTCAAGACAAGGGAAAGTTAAATCTTTCAAGATAATGTGCAATAATGCAGCACACATGAATTTTTTAGCTGGTTGGGAGAAACAGTGGATCTTGAAACTGACTTGTTCAGTGGCGGTGAGAGATACGTTTGTTCCCTGCACGGACAATTTTGTACATCAGTAACACAAGCAAGCGGTCAACCATCCTGACAGGTTTTTTCCTCAGTCATACCAGGCAAATTCAGGGATGGCACCTTCAACATAGGTCCTGACCGACATCTTCCCGAATCCTTTTCCCTCCTCTATCGCGGCCTGAGCCTTAGATGCCTAAAAACCATAAATTAAATTCAACAAGCGAGATACAATCTATTCAAAAAAAAAATATCCTCCTAAATATGAACAATATCTTTTAGAGAAGCTTAAGGAATTGATTCTGCTCTTTTTCCCCCAATGAATAGGACGGTAACCCAAAGGTCCCGGGTTTGATACCCGGTCCAGTCACATACTTTTTACTCTTTAATATTAATGGTATCTGTACCTACAGAGCCTTGGTGTACAGAAATATCGGAAGTTGCCTCCATTTCAACTTTGGAAATTATTTCTTCCGTGTGAGATGTACATCATTATTAGACACAGGAAGGTCCAAGCACAACTTGAATTGTGGAACTGCCAATGTGGTTTCGAGGGAGAACGTCGACATATATCAAGAGTGGAAGGTGTGTGATTGGGAAGCGGGTCGACTGGGTGACGCAGTGGTAGCGCATTGGGATGGTAACCCAAAGGTCCCGGGTTCGATCTCCGGTCCAGTCACATACTTTTCACTGTTTAATATTAACAAACAATATTGTTTTGTAACAGCGTTCGAAAACACGTTTTCATTTTGTTATTTAAACCCCTCTATGTGGGACAAAAGTTTAAAATAGGAAAACGATCCGATTGTGCGAGCAATGGAGTACTAAGATCATAATATTACTTAAATGCCTAAGATGAGGTCATATTGACCCCATAGGTATTTACAATGTTAAGGCCAGAAAACTGATCAAAAGATAAAATATTGATATAATATTGCCAATGAACATTTATTAGAAAGGGCAAAACGTAATTTCTACAGTATTACGAATATATAAATTAGTACCAAACTCAAGTAGAAAAAAATGACAAAAACAACATTATTTTATAAGAAAAATGGTAGTGATGCATTGCTTACATTACTACATTCAGAATTTGCTAATTCTTCTACAATTTCAGGCTCTGCATCACTATATGAAACATCAGATTCACCACCTAAATCCACTGATTCATCAGAATCTTCATCAAATAACATAGCATGTGCCTCCTCGATAGTCAAACCGTCACGATTCATTTCGTTGAACAGTCAAATTTATACAAAACCGAACACATAGCAGGAACTAACGAAATGAGGGAGGGGTCTACACTCAATTGTATGGAAATGCCGTACCCTCACCTCCATCTAGTGAACTACATTTGGTATTCTGCCAAAAAAATTTCTTCCTCTCAAAAACTGATAAATGATTGAAAACTTTCATTTATTCCATGATTGCCTAAGATGGGGTCAGTGTGATCCCATTCGCTATTTCTAGAAAATAAACAAACAAATATTTAACTGTACGAAACTTACTAAGTAGACAAAATTAAGATACCTTTATAGGAGAATTCCTAGAAAATAATTGTAGGATACATTTTTTAAACTCAAAAAAAAAGAAAAGAAAAAAAAAGGTCCAGCTGGGATCAAATTGACCCCATCTTAGTATTGCGAGGGTTAATAAACGAAAGGTAAGTACTAATAGACGCCAATATTAATAGATATGATGTTCATTGCGTTAATAAAGTAATCAAATTTTATTCCATAATCAATCAAGTGGATACAAATAAATAGTGATGAAGATCTTAGTTCAAGCATGTTATCATCTACATATCTATATTAATTAATAATTAATTTGCTATTAATGTCTTAAGCGAACTGGTGGGCTTCTAAGGAAGGGACCTAATATTTTGTTAAGTGTGACCCGACTAGAAGCGCTCGTTCAAGAGACCTCGCTCACAGAAAACGAGCGTGCTAACCTCTTGGCCACCCAGATGACATATATATTGCGTTCTATATGTATCATCTTCCGTATTAAGTCAATCTATGCATGATTCTGTCGTGTTTATAACACTAATTTGCGTCAAACTCTGTATCTAGTTGTTGAAACTCGAACTAAGATCTTCATTACTATTTATTTTCCTTACACTAGCAATGGAAAAAACAGCATTTCAAATTGCAATTTCTGTACCACTTGACTGCTGATTATGAAATAAAATGGGTTATACATTACTTTATTAGCGCAGTCTATATAACATAGTTGTGTTGACGTCTATTAGTACTTGACTTTCACATTTTAAACAAGCCTAAGCTATTGCTCCCACAATTGGATTTTTCCATATTTTAAACTTTCGTCCCACCCAAAAGGTTTTAATGAAAACAAATGCATTCGTATTGTATTATTTTCGCGTTGACTGTATTATTTACAGATTGTCATATCTTTCTGTGATCTTGAACAGTGACAATTTTTCAATTTTAGCAACTTTGAACACATTTTTAACTTAGAAGGAAATGTTTACAAAGGTTGATATTCAACACGCGGAGATACACTACTACGAATTTCAGGTTAAAATATCTAGTACAAGTATATTAATCAAGCAATCGTGCATATCAAAAGCGGCGCGCCACCATATTGCCACGAAACTTCGTATCTTGCAAATACCTATTTTATGTGACAGTCTATTCCTGTACTATCGCAATGACACCAATCTCAATCTTATAACTTTACTATATATTATGTAATACTGGTTTTCAGCAAAGCTGTGTAAACATTCAATGATGCACACAGCCGATGAAAAGTGGCTGCTACGATCAAATGGTGAGAGGAAACAAACTGTAAGTTTACATTTCTTCGTTTCTGCTAACATGATAGAATGAATGTGCAAATTTTCACAAATTTTAAAAATAGTGCAGCTTCCATTAATTTTAAGATTTGTGTGCTTCATGTGGAATGATCTTTCTTTAAATCTGATTTGTAACTTTTTTATCTTTCTTAGATATGCAAGAAAAGATCAAAGGGATTTAGTAGCTTACGGAGCCCAAGCACTACAAGTCTACATTCGTTAAAGCTTACAAGTGGGAAACCTTTTAAACATGTGAAGTTGTTGCCGTTACAATCTGTAAAAAAAGTAGTGGATATTAAAGAAACGGATGGTAAGTCTGTGATAACTTTTAAATCATAACACTTCATTTGAATTGATTTTCGGGAAAACTATGTAGATGTCAATCCATGATTGAAAACTACTGCCGCTGTGCTAACTTTGAATTTTTACAAATGAAATGAGGTAATCAAAATATATCTTCTATTGTTTGTGAAGCTTGCTTACACCTGTCTTTGCATCCTGACATGTAAATACCATTTTTTCTTTCTTATATACCTTGGAGAATCGTAATTATCTGCAAATCAGAGGCACAGCCCCTTCCTACGCCAACCGCTTCATGGGATGCCTGGAGACACAATATTTTAACTCCACATTTCTCAAACCTTTCACCTGGCTTCGCTATATCGAAAACATTTTCATAATGTGGACCCACGAACAAGAGTCAATGGAAACATTTCTGCTGCAAGACCTCATCTGTACCTTTCCCCGCTAAATTCACTTGTCCTTGTCCACGGAGCACGTAACTTCCCTAGATGTGGATGTCTGGCTCAAGTACAATCGACCTGAGACAGGCGTCTTCATCAAACCTACCAGCTTTTTTCATTTTCATTTAGGACCCACTTTCGACCCCTGTCTCTTACCTTGCTAAGCTCAGATTGAGTTGTGCATTTTAGAACGATTCGCGAGCAGTTGTTCGCCCTCCTCAATCTGATACAGGCTGTTCCTATAGATTCTCAGATTGCCGGACTTCCTACAATCCGCGAAGCTCCTGTATTCGTCTAGTCTTGGACTTGAGGTGGTGCGGAATTGACTTTGGATCGTGCTTCCAGAATGTAATCCTGGTCTTCGTGCTCATATTGGGGAGGGAATTTTCTTTTTCTTTGTACTGTATTTTATTTCCTTTTATTTTATACCAATATATATATATATATATATATATATATTTATATATATATAAGGTAAATTTATGGTAAAAAAGAAGGAATTTACTTACAGCTTATTTGTTCCGTATTAGCACACACACATACAAAAAATATACACAGGTCACTACTATATTTCGAGTTCACTGTAGGTTCATAATCATGTATAGAAGAAAAAACAACGTGCATAGGTAGGATAAACCCTAGGTTGAAGAGACAATGGCGACACGTAATGGACGACGGATCAAGCTTGGTGAACAATTGACGGCTGTATGGCGCGTGGATTTCACGAGCTTGGAAGAATTCACAACTGTACAGCGTGAAAGTTCAGGATGGGATCGTGGAAGGAAATGTGTTGAAAATGCAGAGCAAACGGGAGGTTTAGACTTACTGAAGGTTAAGGCGAGGTTTTATTTTCACGTTCAAACCAGGATTAAAGGCGCCCTCCCATAGACTGCGTAGTGAGGTCCTGGTCGTAGGAGACAAAACGTGTATTATGGCAACCAGGAAAGATAGATCAAAATTGGTGTCGTGAGAATCGCTTTATAAGGAGACTGAGGTATTCGGTTTGTTGATAGTGCAAAAGGTGCGATGGTTGTTAATACGAAGGTTCGGAGCACCACCTGTTTTCCCCACAGAAAAGGCATCACAGAACTTACATTACATTAGAGGTGTGGCATTTACCCCTGGGATTTAGTGTGTACCGACCACTAGCAGTGTTGATAGTGACTGTGGGGGAAGTAACGAAAATGGACCAGGTCCTACATCTGCGTCTCTTGCATGTATGGGCGCCGGCTTGGGGTGGTGGCGAAGAAGGATACGTGGGGACCAAGATGTTTCTAATATTAGGAGGATGCTGAAAAACTAATCTAGGTTTGGTGGGGAATACTGATCTTGGGCCTGGGTCAGATTAGAGAATGTGGGAATGAAAGTGTAGGATTTCTTTGAACTTGGTTAGTTTAAGATGGAACTAGGTGATTAGAGCCGGTGGGTTGGGATTAGTGTTGGAGGTTTGAGTGGGTTTAATGTGTGTGGATGCACGGCGGATCTGTTTGTTTACAATGTTAGATGGGTAGCCTCGGTTGACTAGAGCTCCTGGAGGCATTGGTTTTGTTTCAGTAGCAGAGGTGGTGGAATTCAGGCTTTGTCCTCTGAGGGCAAAGGAGAAAGGAATCGCTTTCTTGATGTTGTAAGGGTTGGAACTTGACTGCATATGGTTGATAGGTTTTATGTGAACGAAAGTAGTGAGTGTGTTATTTTCTAAAATGATGTCCACGTCAAGGACTGTGACTGTTTTGTTAGAACTGGACAACACGGAGTTGGTTCAGCTGTTCTAGGATTTTTTTGAGACTGGTATCGCCATGGGTCCATCCACATTCTCCAATCTGACCCAGACACAAGATAAGTATTCCCCACCAAACCTAGTTTTTCAGCATCCCTCTAATCTTAGAAACATTCTGTACGAATCACCTCGCCACCACACCAAACCGGTACGCATATATGCAAGAGACCCAGAATTAGGACATGCTCTGTTTCCATAACTTCCCCGACAGACACTATCAATGCTGCTAGTGGACAGTACACCCTAAATCCCAAGGGTACATGCCACACTTGTAATGTAATAAGCCCTGGAAATTAACAGTGATCCACTGGCCGACGGCCAGTAAAAGTTTCCAAGGGCCAGTAACTCAAAAATGCCAGTGGTCCTTCGGGCCAGTGCTTTCTAGGTTCCAATATATTAAATATACCTGTAGGCTGTATTTAACGTTTTATAGAAGTGCTTTATTTCTGTTTTCAGAAACAAAAATCATTAAATCCCAGAATCTGAGGAACTAACATATCAGCTGATCAACACCTCAGCAAGCGCAAGTGCCGGAGACAGGAAACATAATTTGTATGCAAAGCGGATACGCCGTCTTATCACTGAATCCATATTGTGTAATTACGACGTTGCTCTGGTGGTACGCCCTACAAACTGTAACTCTGAATTGGGAGTACGAAATTCCAATTTTGTACTTCCAAATTTTGAGAGATATTGGCGTACCCAGGGTTGGGTTTAGAGGGGCGGTTCTTTGCTTCCCAGTTCTTGGAAGGGAACTTAAAGTAAACCTTTATTTATATGTATATCTATTATTGCAAACTAAAAGTAAACGAAAGTTCACACTCCTCTGGAACATCTGCAGTCATGAATCCATAGTACCTGTTGTAGTATATTAGCTCCCAAAATAAATTCCAGAGTCAACAAAAGCCGAACATTTATTGAACCAAAGCATAGTGATGGTAAAATATAATTATCGAGCAATAAGGTTCTCTTCAAGTGGTTCAACAACTACGACCCCAATACAAAAAACAGCACTTAAGGACATTTACCCTTTTTTCACTCGGATATACCTACCAGTATTAGTTTTTCCTCTTCTCAATTGAATTATATGATACTCCATCTTATGGCACCCATAAATATCCTTTCTTACGTCAAAATTCCAAGATGCTACTATATGTAAGAAAACAATAATTCCCTTCTCCGATTAACAATGTCAACTACATCTAAAAAGGAAAAACAGAACACACACAATATTCTTTTTTGAAAGAAACAACCAAGAAAAACAAGAGTCAGGTTACACCAACAGTTTTTTTAAAATTCCACCACATGACGTCATCTACCATTCTCGTCATATTATAACATCCACCCCTTCTCCTTAGAAGACCAGAAGACTGAGTGAAAACAGGTGTCAAAAGTTCCCAAAGTCATGAAAATAGGTTACGTTCACTTAACCTTTCTTTTTAACAGATCCAACCTATTATCCCGGTATAGCACCTGAATACATAACGCCTCCATCATATTAGTCCAATCTAGCACCTGGTTACTTGGCGATAATAATATTATAGCCAATACCAATTAAAACACTTATCACAATACCATCATTTCTCTTTCGTGTACAAAAACTCTAAAGTGTTTTAGTTCCATCTCACTCAATTAACATTAATTCAACATAACTTTATTATTTTATTTTCACTCAATTAACAGTAACTTCACATGGCTTTATTATTTCTTTATCTCTTCTCCCTTCCTTCCACCTGTTTTCAAAAATGAAAAATTGCACAGAAAAGGATTAATGTGGTCTAACATAACTGAAGTAATATTTTAAAAGATTAGACTTTATTCCAGTTTTCATCTTTCATTAAATGTATAAAAATTCTCTGTTTTATAAACTATAGATGCAAACCAATCTCATTTCTTATATAACTTCCATAAAGATCAGGTTTGTTCACAATGTTTTCCTCACGTGCTCTGTAACATATAGCGTGCCTCGCTAGTTTTACCCTGGTCTATCAGCTCTGTTAATTCAGACTTATGTAGGTCAAAATTTGGATTCAGTCTTTTATGAGCTAACCCTTGTTGATCTAACCAAGCAATTAATTTACTTTCATTCTCCATCTCCTTTGGACTGGACCTCCTTCCGTTCTTAGTCTCCTCTAGTTTTATCTTTGAAGATTTGTTAGTTCTTTGCGGCTTACTTTGTGGTAGGTGTAGTGATGACATTTTTATTTCTGCTTCCGATTCTCGTTGGCTCAAAGTGCAAGCAGCAGTATTTTCTGGTGCTTTAACTAAATCTACTTTCTTTACTGAATGATCTCTCGGATTAATTTCCTCTGTAGACCAATATTTCAAATAGTTTTCAATGGTATTTACTTTGTATAATAACTTATCTAATATCTTCGGAAAGGCAGAGACAGTAAGCAGTAATTTTTTTTTGTTGATCATTAATCGCTAATAACTTTCTGCTCAAATCTTCATCATTAGGTAAATGTTGGTTATCTATATGTGTAATCATCTCAGAGGTTACATTTTATGTTGTCTTGTCCAGTTCATCTATCACATTTATAATAGGTTCAGTCTCCGTGTGTGCATCTGTAACTTGTCTAAAAAAAAAATGTTGCCAATTCGGAATTAAATGATCTAATCCTTGTCTCCCTAAAATTGTTAATGTCTTATTTGTTGATAGCACCTTGAATGTGATAAGCCACATTTGGAACATGTAGTTCTCTTATTAGGTGATGGATACGATTGAGTTGCAAAAGACTTATTTGGCTGTGATTGTTTATTAGTGCCAAAGTGAAAACAATCTTCCGTCTTGAATCTAGTCGGTTGAAAATATTTGGCATCTTTCTCTACCTGTTCTTCTATTTCTAATATGTCTATAGCTTTTTGCGGGTCTAATTTTGGATTCGCTAACAAACGCTTTCTAGTACACTCATCGTACACTCCTATAACTATTTGGTCTCTGAGCATGTCATCTAAGTTATCTTTAAATTTACATCTACTAGCTTGTATTTTTAGCGCCATGACAAAATCTCGGGAGCCCTGAAATTCCTTTTGCTTAATGGAATGGAATTTGTAGCGTTCCACTACGATATTTGATCTTTTCTCATAGAAATCAATTAATTTATTAGAGAGGCTCACAAATGATTGTTCCTTTACTAACTCCGGGGAACATAAGTCTCTCAATATGGCATACAGTTATGTCCGATAGAGGATATAAACATCATCACCTTTCTCTGTTCCGTCAATTCGTACATTTCGCAAAAGGTATTGAATTGTTCTAAGTACACTTCGATATTCATGGTCTCGGGGTCAAAACGGTCGAATTTGGGTATAGTTGCCATACCAGTTGAAGCCATTTCTACTGCGCCTGTTAAAGTAAAACCTTTATTTATATGTATATCTATTATTGCAAACTAAAAGTAAACGAAAGTTCACACTCCTCTGGAACATCTGCAGTCATGAATCCATAGTACCTGTTGTAGTATATTAGCTCCCAAAATAAATTCCAGAGTCAACAAAAGCCGAACATTTATTGAACCAAAGCATAGTGATGGTAAAATATAATTATCGAGCAATAAGGTTCTCTTCAAGTGGTTCAACAACTATGACCCCAATACAAAAAACAGCACTTAAGGACATTTACCCTTTTTACACTCGGATATACCTACCAGTATTAGTTTTCCCTCTTCTCAATTGAATTATCTGATACTCCATCTTATGGCATCCATAAATATCCTTTCTTACGTCAAAATTCCAAGATGCTACTATATGTAAGAAAACAATAATTCCCTTCTCCGATTAACAATGTCAACTACATTTAAAAAGGAAAAACAGAACACACACAGTATTCTTTTTTGAAAGAAACAACCAAGAAAAACAAGAGTCAGGTTACACCAACAGTTTTTTTTTTAAATTCCACCACATGACGTCATCTACCATTCTCGTCATATTATAACAGAACCGATTAATAGAAATAAAAACGAAGATAAAATATTAATTTCATGGTCCGTCACTGATTCTCAAAAATGGGAGTACATTATACTACCTGTTTTTGAGAACCAGTGACTTACTGAGCGATTCATATTTTATCATCGTTTTTGTTTCTATTAATCGGTTCCATCATAAGAACTGGGAGGCAAAGAACCCCCTGTATAAACCTAATTCTGGTTTCGTAGTGTCTCTCAAAAATTGGGGATGCAAAATTGGAATTTTCTATTCCCAGTTCAGAGGTACAATGTTTACGGTGTATACTTCTTTATAGACAAAGGAGAAAGAGCCAGACGCCCCAATATTCCTCCCAACGGCCCGACTCCCAACAGATTCTTCCGAAGATATTAAGAGTAATAAAAACAAAGTAAGTGTGATAATTCAGACATCAAGTATTTCTTAAGTATGATCTCATGTGCTTTGACATAGGATTTTTACAGGACTATAATTATTCTTTAGTGTTTAGTATCCTATATAGGGTTGTAGCCTAAATAAAATTAATAAAGTGGACTAAAACTACGCTGATTATAATTATTTACTGATGTGAAAAGGGCCACTAAGATATTTGTAGGACGAGTGAAGAAAATATTTTACTGGTCCCGTGGGCCAGTGCTACCAAAAGTTAATTTCCAGCGCTATTCCTAATGTAATATACATCGTAACCTGCAAATTCTGTGATGCCTTGTACGTGGGGGAAACAGGTGGTGCTCCAAACCTTCGTGTTAATAACCATCGTACCACTATCAATAAACCGGATGCCCCACTCTCCTTACACACAGTCTCTCACAACATCCATTTTGATCTATCTTTCCTGGTTGCTGTAATACACGTTTTGTTCCCAACGACCAGCACGTCAACACGCCGTCTGTGGGAGGGCGACTTTATTCATGGTTTAAACGCGAAAATTTATCCTGGCCTTAACCTTCAATAAGTGTAAACCTCCCGTTTGCTCTGCATTTTCAACACATTTTCTTCCACGATTCTATCCTGAACTTTCACACTGTACAGTTGTGAGTTCTTCCAAGCTCGTGAAGTCCACGCACCATACAACAGTCAATTGTTCTCCAAGCTTGATGTGTCGTCCGCTACGTGTCGCCACTGTTTCTTCAACCTTGTGTTTTGCTACACTTGCACTTTGTTTTGACCTCTATACATGATTATGAGCTTACAGTAGACTCGAAATATAGTATTGACCTGTGTGTGTGTGTGTGTGCTAATAACTAACTAACTCTGTGGCTTATGGAATTCGCAAGTTCATCGCCGCAGTAACAAACGTTCGCCATTGGATTCTATCCTGGGCAACATCAAGCCAGTTTTCATCATGAAGACATACCTCTTGATGATATCTTCTAATGTTGTCCTCCCAACGACGTCTCGGTCTTCCTAATGGCTTCCATCCATCCGACCTTCCAACCAGGATAGAATATAATCTTCGTTTTTCCCCCATCCGAGCTACATGGCCTGCCTACCTTATACGTCATAATTTCATTATTTTTGCATTGGTGAATCGTACAGTCCGTGAAGTTCTTCATTATGCAGTCTCCTCCATTCATCTCGTCCCGTTTCGACCCGTATATCTTTCGCAGAACCTTATTTTCAAACACACGTAATTTATGTTCGTCTGCTAGGGTCGTACTCCAACTTCCGCAACCGTAAAGTATTACCGGCAGAATAACCGTTCTATATATTTTTAATTTCAATTTCCTTGATATTAATCGCGAGGGTAGAAGTTTCTGGACTGATTAGAAACATGCGTTCCCGATACTAAACGACCTTTTATTTCTTCCGTGACCTCATTTTTGCTTGTTACGTATGCTCCCAAGTATTTAAATTTGTTTAATTTCTCTATGACTTCATCCCTAATTCTTATGGTTTTATTCCCTTCATTCCCCGTGTTTCGGCTTGTTATCATGTATTTTGTTTTGTCTATGTTTACCTGTAGACCTATCACATCGCACGCTTTTACTAACACATCTGTATTACTTTGTAGTGCCTCTATATCTTCCCCTATTAAATCTACGAATAATTGATTCAAGCCATTCAGTGATAGTCCCTTTTTGTCCTCTTATTTTAAAAATCCCATATTCTAAAGCAAAGATAAAAAGTAATGGTGACAAGGTGACATCTCCTTGTTTCAAACCGTTGCGAATCTTGAAACTATCAGTCATATTATTACCTATTCGTACTCTGCTTATGGGTTTGCTGAGACACATCTTCACTAGTTGAACCATTTGTTTCGGAATTCCAAATCGTATCAGGATACTGTATAACTTTTCCCTTTTGATAGAATTATATGCTTTCTTAAAATCAATGAATAGCTGGTGAACCGTCACATTGTATTCCCATTTCTTCTCCAAAATTTGTCTGAATGCGAAAATCTGGTCTAACGTGGATCTGTTTCTTCTAAATCCGCATTGGTGATCTCCAGTTATTTCATCTACGTATACACTTAAGCGTGTTAACAGAATATTACTTAATATCTTGTAACAGGTTGGAAGTAACGAGATTCCACTGTAATTATTACAGTCCAATTTATATTCTTTTTTGTAAATTGGAATTATTATTAAGGTTTTCCATTCCTTTGGGACCTCTTCTTTTCTCCATATAGTGCTTATCAATTTATGTAGTTCATTGATTAGTGCCGTTCCTCCCGCTTTAATTAATTCCGCTGGAATATTGTCTATTCCTGGTGATTTGAAATTTTTCAGTTTCTTTACAAACATTTCAATCTCGACCTCGCTAGGTTCGGGAATCCACGGTTGTATGGATTTGAAATTCCTTTGTTTGTTCCCCGTTGAGTACATTAAGAAGTTTGTCGAAATAACTTTTCCACACACCGACAATTTTAATCGGATCCGCCTGAAGATCTCCACGTTCATTTCTAATCATTCCTAACCTTGGCTGTTAACCTTTTCTTAACGAGTTTACCCCTTTGTATAAATCTCGTATGTTATTTGTCTTGCTGTTTTCCTCAACCTTCTGCGTCATATATTGTCGCTTTTTGTTTCTGAACCCGCGTGTGGCGTTTCGTTTCGTGTTACTGTAGTGGTTGGTATTTGCTTCGCTTTTATTACTTAACCATCGTTGCCTTGCTTGTTTTTGGTCCTCATGAAGCTTAAGGCATTCTTCATCAAAATAAGGTTTGTTTTTCTGTTGTTTCTTCTCACCTACACGTTCCTTCGCTGCGCTCTTAATTTTTTACGAATTGCCTCCCACATCTTACTTACATCAATTTCGTTATTATCATCATCTTTATTATTACTCGAGTTGGTAATCTGCTTTTATGCTCGGATTATTTAATCGTTTCACTTTGAATTTCAGTTGTTTTGACCCCTTGCTTTCTCTGTTCGCGATGCATAACTTTTCCCTTACTTTTGTGATCACTAATTGATGGTCGGTGTATCTTTGTCTGTCTACTAATACGTGATCAATCTGGTTTTGCCGTCCGGAGATACCCATATGTATTTGTGTATGTATCTCTTTGTGTTCAAAGTACGTGCTCTTTACTAGTAGGTTTTTCGAAATCGCGAAAGTTATGTCTTTCTCCATTGTTGTTGTTTTCGCGAAGGCTGTATTTGCCTATAGTAGGTCTATATTTTTCTTCCCTCCTTACAGTTGCGTTGAAATCACCCAACACATTTTTTTAATTATACTTCGTTAATTGGTCGAACAGCCTTTCTAGCTCATCGTAGAATATATCTTTGTCGTTATCATTAGCCACCTCGGTCGGAGCATAGACATTTATTAAAACCGTGTTACCCCATCGAGTACGTATCGTAACGTAAGACAGTCTTTCGTTACGAACTCTATATTCTGAGCCGCCTGAAGGATATTGTTCTTAATGAGGAATCCTGTTCCGAAATCGTGAGACTGTGTTCTACCGTAGTAGAAAGTGTACTTGCCCTGTCGGATGCTATCTTGACTCTCCCACCGAACTTCTTGTATTGCTAATATGTCTCGCGTACCGCCCAATTTGTATAACGATCGTACGTTCCACGTTCCTATCCTAAGGTCTTCCTTAATCCTGTTCTTAGAGCCCCGTGAAGCAGTCCCCGCCCGGAGATCCGAATGAGGGACTAGTTTACCTCCGGAATATTTTACCCCAAGAGAATCCATGAGCCATCTGTTACTATTTCTTGACATGTTTTAGCGGTGTAGAGTTGTCAGCTCTACGACCTCGCAATAAAGGCAGACATTCAAGATGTCGTCCTCTGTCCATCTCTGAGCCTTGCCGATGCCATTCATCTTCAGCCTCAGAGTGGTAATGGTGAAAAAGTGAATGGGCAAGGGTGAAGGGAAAGTGTGGGTGTAGGCGAGGAGAGAAGAAAAAATGTTACTGCAAGTTTAGACCAGGTGTAAGTTTTGCATTCAAGTCGTCAATGAAAGCTCCTTCCCAGAGACGACGTGTAGATGTGTTTGTGGTGAGTGATAGGGTATAGATTACAGGTATACGGAAATTATCGAAGTCAGTGTTGTGTAATTGCGTGTGTGTAGACAGTGGCGAATCGGGTCTGTTGGTTACGGAAAACTGGTGGTGATTATTGACACGGACATTCAAAGGACCACCGGTTTCTCTCACATAGAATGCCGGGCAGTGTGTGCAGGTTAGGATATATGTGACATTTCAGGTTTGACATGTTCCTTTGGAATATAGAATGAAGTTGCCTTGGTTGTGTTGATAGAAATAGATAAAGATGGAACAAGTTTTAAATCTAGCGCTGTTACATTTGTGGGAGGAAACTGAAGGCAAATGCGACGAATTGTTTGTGTGGACCAGGATGTTCATAAATTTCCGTAGATTGTAATCCATACCCTATCCTCCACCACAAACACATCCACACGTCATCTCTGGAAAGGAACTTTCATTCAGAGCTTGAATGTTAAGATAAACGTGGTCTAAATCTGCAGTATCATCTTCTTCTTTTCATTTTTCTCACTTCGTCTACACCCACACTCCCCCTGCTTCCCCGTCCATTTATTTATTTTCTGTTTTTTCTATACTGACTCCCACTTTTTGTGATTGACTCAGCAGCCAACTCCCTTTTCATTACATTCCCTACTATACCATATCCCAATTTTTTTCGGGGTACGTTTTATATATTAAATCCCATTTTTTTTCGGGCTACGTCTTCTATACTATATCCCACTTTTTTTCGGGGTGCGTGTTCTATACTGTATCCCACTTTCTCCGACTACGATTTCTATACATACTGGATTCCACTTTCCTGACTATGGTTCCCTTACTGAGTCCCAATTTTTGTATTGTACCCAGCTCAATTTTCAACACAAAACACCATTTCCAAATTCCGTTTCCCATGAGTACTTGCGCACGCGCAGAACGTCATCATTTTTTTTTTCTGTGGTCGTCCGCCATGTTATTTTTATATCACTTCAAGTTGTGAACGTGTATTAAGCGAACTTCATCATTGTTTACTCTAGTGATGACGCATGTATCCGAAAATTATAAGTGACTTTACAGTGTTGCGTGTATATTTGTGCACGTGATTTTCGTCTACGTAAGTACCAATCCCTTCCTTTCTATTAAAATTTCACACACACACATATATAAACAATGCATAGATACAACAAAAGACAGTATAAACATTTAGAATGTCTCTAGTATGCGATCATCCTGTAACGATACAAGAAAAAAATCTATTCAGTGTATGTTTATTGGTTATATATAATATTCGTAACACCAATGAGACAATCTGCTCCTTGGATTCTGATGCCCAGTGCCCATCCAAGTCATTGCTGAGAAAACGGGCTCGCAATCTGGAGGATCTGGTTACCAATTTCTGGACAGTTTTTCGTCTTCTCTCTTCTGTTTGCGGAGTCCTTGTACTCATCACACATACGAACCACAACACTAATACACTATTTAAGAATGTCTGTCCTTTATTTCGCAGTTCCAATATTAAACAGTTTTTTTTTCTTCTTCTTCTTCCAGCAACACTCTTACATGCTAATACGCGTTCTTTCTTTCTCGCACCCACTGTTTCTGTTTGTGTTTTTGTGCATTTTCACTTAGTTTTTGTTTGTTTTTTACTGCTTTATTGTGATTCTCGCACGCTGTTCCGCACACAAACCTACCAACAATATGCAATATCTCAATTTCAATAGCTCCCATCCATACCATACCAAACGCTCTCTCCGATACGCTTTTGCTGCCTGGAACACTCCATCTCCTTCTCTGACAACCTACATTAAAATTATTTCAGTACCCTCTCCTCAACTTTCACCGACCGTGGATATCCCAGTCGCCTCATCAGTAAACAGTTGAACCGTGCCAGAAATCACCCAAACCCCAACCAGCCCTCCCGGAAAACTGTCTCAGCTCCCAATTTCCTTCAGCCTTCAGACCTTCCAAAAGTTCCTCAAACTGCAGCACCCTGTATTCACTGTTCACCTGAAACTAAGAGTTTTCCTGTGATACCCAAAAATGATCTACCGCAGAACCCCTAACCTCTGCATGATTCTCACCAGAAACTAACCCATTCAGTCTCCTCCCCCAAGACCTGGCAAGTGCAGCAGATCCTGTTGCCAAGACGTATTCTTCCCGACACTCCAGTTCCATATCTTCCAACCTCATGTACCTCCTATCCTGCAACTACACCTTCTACGTTGGAGACTGAGCGGCCGCGGTTCACTGTAGAGCATTGGCTTAGCATTCGGGAGGTCGTAGGTTCAATCCCAGTGGCTGACCATCCTGGCTGCGGTTTGTCTAGGGTTTTTCCTTACCCACACCATGTAAATGCCAGGATTGAACCTTCATCTTGGGCCCTTGGTTACACCTTCCAACATCCTTTCCCCTCCCCTATCTTGGCCTGAGCCTTAGATGCCTAAATGCCGTAAATAAAGTTCAAATTCAATTCTACATTGGAGAAATACAAGCACCTCTAACAATCTGTTTCAACAAACATCGCTACTGTTCCAGATCATAACTTCCGTATCTCCTCATATCTGAACACCCTTCATATCACGGTTGCATCTTTGACGAAATCTTCCGTGTCAGCATCCTGAAAAGAATCCAGATTCACCTGCCACTATTAGAAAGAGATGAGAGTAGACCTTTATCTCTATCCTCTCCGCCAACAATGAATGAGGCCTTAAGGCATGTACTTGCAGCGCAGTTCTTCTCTTCTTGGCTTTCTTCCGTCTCTATTTTCACTTTTATTTTATTTTATTTTTGCCTTCCTCGCTAATTCTTTACCCCCTTATTTCTTGAGGAGACAACTCACTGACTGATAGTAACCTCCGCACTTCCTTCTTCATTTGGTTATTTTCTCCGACCCCCGTTTAGTTGTTTTCCCACCTCCATAACTTGACCACTCTGTTACTCAGCATCAATTAGTAACATGGCAGCTCTTAGTGTAAGCTCATTTATCATTTCGTGTCAGTTTCTTGGTAAAAGCAAAAACTCACCTGATTTCAAAATAAGGTATGACAAGCTTTAAAAAACATAGGGTTGCATTTTTTTCCCTACATTATAATTGCTTAAAATCCAAGATGGCGTCGAAACACTGCTGTTATGTAGAATTTCTCACCTTCACAGGTAATTATGATAAAATTACTCAACAAGTGTCTAAATATGTGTTTCCTGGTTCAAAACAATTAAAGAAATAAAAAAGTTATCAAAAACTTTTTATTAAAGGTATTTTTTGACAACTAATTATCATTAAGGTCAAAAAATATCTGTGCAAAACATATCCGTGCGTTTCGTATTATCTGTGCAAAACATTTATTCTTTGTTTTATTGTACTAACCGTTCCAGGCGGGAATGCCGCTGTTTACTTGGTAGCGCTGATACAATCAACAGTGACTCAGTCGCTGGCTGTGAGAGAGAGGACGAGTGTTGCCAATGCACAATATCAAAATCCAATTTAACAAAGCGCCAGGCGTCAGGTTCCAAGTTTAACTCACAAAATTTAAGTACGTTTTATGTACATTTTTAAACTTTACAACATACTCCAAAACAGTGAATGATATTTTTTAAAGAATTTATTTATTTATGGTCTTTATGCATAGGTTTGTTGATCTTGCTGTAATAACGTCATATGAATGCAAAGTGGAATTTTAAATGATTTATTTACACACACACACAGAGAGAGAGTTCAAACATGTGAGCAAAGACAAATTTAGGTGAAATACGTAAAATAACTTACATACAGTATAAGTTTTTCTCCAATTTGAAACGTAATTCCGAGCGACCAGATCGGTTTCTAATTCTCTGCTGATTAGCCGAAGAAACAGCAATATCTTGAAATGAAAGATTTTCTTTGCAAATAATTTCAAAATGGAAATACATTGTAAGATACAGATTAAGGTGACTATATTTATTCCACTGATTGCGTGGAGAATATGGACATCATCAAACATTATTTGCTTCAGTTTTCATATGAATGTACTCGTACTGCTGTTGCAATATAATAAGTTAATTTAACGGGCCCATAACGTATATTTCATTTTTATAAATGTTTTACAACAACATAGTGCAAACATTTTCTGACTTACCGGTGTCTTTGTTATTCTGGAATTCTTGCTACTGAGGCCGTTCGTCCTAGATATGGGCCTAACTATTTTTCCGACTAATGTATCTTTTTCAGTACATCTGAGTGTGCGGCAAGATGTTAGACTGAAGTCGTTTTCGAATATTTCTTTCTAAATTAAACAATAAAAGTTTTCGAAATATACTTATTCTTCAGATCGGGGAGAAAAATAACCAGATTAATCAGAGCTGAAACCGAGTCACGAGCGAACATAAGTAACCGGGCGACAGAGTCCGAAACTTGACCCGGTCTAGGAAATATAATTAACTTGAAATTTTGGTGTCGTGTTTCCCATGCTCTCGGGGTAACATCTCCGGTCCTGGTCACCCCTGAAAGAAATAATGTTCAAACACAAGGAAATAATTTAAAAATCTGCTTTGCCCTCCGGGTTACTAGGTCTACATCGGGTCACCGGGTCAGACCATGTCCGAAACGTAGACCCGGTGATCCGTTTCAGTCCTGCGATAAATGCCTTAATCCAGGATAAACTCCCATGAAACCGGGGGTGTATAGTCCACCCTAATGCAGATACCACAATGCCATTCACCTGCTGAAACTTAGAAATGTCAAAGAAAACTTCACTCAGCATGGGCAACAGGAGAACTCGAACTCACATGTCTCCTCAGTGCCATTTTGGAATCTGTAAACACTACAGGGGTTTGGTAGCTAACGTTGTTACTTAGAATAATAGAAAGAACGTAAATCTATCCCCCGTGCGCTTCACATTCTCGACATACGGCACGAACTGAGGTGAGGTAGTCTGTCCCACGCTCGACCGCCTTTACCAGGAATACCAAGGACACTCGGGTATTGTGTGCTGAGTGCACCTCAGAGCGCCAGACGTGGGAACACCGAAAAAACTCTCCAGTGTCCTGAGCTTGGGCCGCCCGACTCATCAGACGCTGTTCTGTTCTGTATATTGTTATCTGTGTTTTTAGATATTTTTTTCTTAAAACTCTTCCTTATTTGAGAAAGATTACTTTTTTGATCTGGTGCCGGATAGATCAGTCGATGCAAGGTAATTCTTGGGCAGAGCTGCTTTTGAACCCACAGTCCACCACGGGACGAGAAGAATATTAATACAAAATACGTGGAACAAGAAAGGCACGATTTTCATAAATAACTGATCAAACAAGCGAGTTAAGATTAATAGACTATATATATTTTTGAATAATTACAAGCTTGATATTTGTAGCGAACATCGTTGAAAATGGAGGCAAGAGGCGTTTTTACTTCCGACGAATACGGCGTGGCGCAATTCTAGTAATGATACGCAGAAATTAATCCTCAACCAATGAAATAAACTGACTAGCTTTTAAACGGGACTTGAACCCACAACTTTGGACGTAACTAACATATTTGGCGTGAACGTACCCCTCGAAGAAGAACAAAAAACCAATACTTCATTCAGAACTTCTTAACCAATTTCACACACATCTGCTTCCTGGGAATCGATAAGCGATTCGGATCGAATTCCTGCCGCTCGTCATTAATCTGACGCCAGTTAGATTCGAATTAATCAGCCTTGGGAACGTCTCGTCTATTGACATGAAGTATCCCCAGCGTGATTGAATTGGAACTCACACAGGAATCGACTGGTCATCCTCCTCCTTTCATCAGTGTGAATGGATAAGATTCGAATTGAGAACACATACGTAAATTTCCCCAAACATCAAAATATAATATAAAATATTGCAGAAGTGTTACTTAAATTGAAATCGCATCCAGTTCGTCGCATACATACAAGAAACAGGGTACTTACATGCCGCTGCTCAGAAGGCTTCTCCCTCTTTATCCGCCTACCGGGCCCTTTCTTTACAAGACTAACATTTCAAAATTCTAAGTTTAAATTAAACTCGAACGCCGAGAATCGAAGAGGGCTTTCTTGGAGATGCTACTCCAACCAAGCCTGAGAACCAAAAATACTGTGTCGATAACCAAAAATCGCTTTTATATACCTCTCAATGCAGTTCCTTTCCGCGGGGGGTGGGGGTGGGCTAAATTTGACCGAAACGCCTCTTACCTCTTTTGCAGTCGACTGTTCCTTCCTGACACACTTTCCAGGTCTTGGCTCATCTGGCAGCTGAAAAGTACAAAGGGAAACAGCTAAAACAAGCAATTTACAGCTATTATACCAGTGGATTTTTCCACCCTCTCTCTTCCGAAAGTGCGCTCTGAACATCCAAATTGTTTTCCAGCTCTTGCAAACTTACTGAAGTCGGCTATACTAACGTATATGACAAAATTACAAACATATCAATTATACAAATACAACTATTAACTAAACGCCAAATACTAAGAATATGATAAAAATAATAACATAGAGAAAGATGGGGATAGATCAACCTTAGAGAAGGAAGGGGGGTGAAGAAAGGAAATTTCATAATCAAATTAAACAGGGATATACGCTTTCATATTTACATAATTTTTCAAAAAACAAACTGCATTGCCTCATCTCACTCAGGCTTCGCGAAAAAGAGATTGCCTTCGAGATTAATGTTCATAGTCTTTACTACCTATTTCGAATGGCAATCTTCTTTTTAACACTCAGAAGGTTAATCAGTTTTGTCGTTAACTATACCTTGTCAAGTTCAAAGTTTTTTTTTTTTTTTTCGAATGTTTTTCAATGTGTGAAAAGAACAAGATTAATAATCATCTACACATTAAACCAACTGTTCACTACACTTCCTTTACAAATTCATCACATCGTTCATGAGAAATTGTTTTTTATTTTAACCAACACGTGGTTAATGAAAGCACCAATATTATTACTAGCGTTTACTCTCACGACGATTGAATTCTTATAGATGTATATACATTGTTCCTTTGCTCACGGGAAGCACTTCACTTAACTATTGGTTTCGCTTGGAGACACATTCCTTCTTCTACCTCGCTGTTTAACACATGTTTACAGCTACAAGCTACGGGGAGTCCTGGTTTCCAATAGAGCGGAACAGTGACACATAATTCATTCAGCTGCAGAAGCTTAGCTGTCTTGTGGTTCATTCCTGAAGTGATATGTAACTTTTGGTCTGAACACTAGTAGGATAGATTTTAGTTACAGTTTACTGTGTCAGTGTCGTACAAAGGAAAATCTAGTGAAGAATCCCAGATCAACTCAGAAACTTCTGGATTATATAAGACTTCGGAGTGATTGTGAGGAAAGCACCTACCAGAAACTTGCAGAGTGTTTAGAATCAAAGACTTCAGAAGACCTTTTGTTCAAAGCCTCGACAATATGTATTCGAAACATCCGCTCGTGCAAGATATTCTCTGTAAGACACACGCCATCTGCTCTGGCGGTGGTGAGGTTGTCTTTTCGTGGATACCAAGTCATGTTGGTATCCATGGTAATGAATTGGCAGACGAAGCTGCTCGTCAGGCCTCTTTAGGAGCTAACATTGACATTCATCAAGTCCCATTTCAGGACATGATGATATATTATAGGCAGGTTACGCGAAATGAATGGCAGCGACGATGGGATGACGTAGCTGTTAATAAACTGAAAGAAACGAAGGTAACAGTTGCTCCATGGAAATCCTCTTGCCGAGAGAGTAGGCGTGAAGAAGTCCTTTTATGTCGTCTACGTAAAGGACACAGTCGGCTGACACATGGTTATTTGTTACGACGATTGGATCCACCACATTGTAATCATTGCAATGTGGTTTTAAGTATTCGTCACATGTTTTTAGATTGTCCCGGATATAATCATCTCAGACAACGTTATAACATCCCCAATGACATGGCGTCATTGTTAGGGAATGAACCAGATATGTTGCGGAGAGTTTTTAGTTATCTCCGTGAGACGGGTTTATCTCCGTCTCTCTGAGATAATTATGTCCCATAGCTGTTCCTTCACGTTTTTACCTTTATTTTATTTTTCTGAAGAGCTTAGATCTTCATCTTTTATATGGTTTTATCATTTTATTTAACAGCTATTTTTAGACGTGACAAAGATAAGGTGCTTCCCCCGTATCGGGACGGGCGTAAGCCATAGTGGTGTTACCGCCCAGACAATTAATTTTATCTTTTTCAGAAGACCTTATTCAGTGTAATGTTAAGTGGCAACTTTCTTATTATAAAAAGTGTACGCAAAAAGATATGCTTGAAAGGCTGCAGGTGAAGCATAAAAGTAGAAGAGAGTGTGAGGCAGATGAAGATGATAATCGTGAACAAGTTTCAGTGTGCAGTCACGAACCTTCCCGTACCAGATCCACGACACCGCATTCGCAGTTGCGTACTACTTATTGTTTCTTTTGCGACAAACCGGAAACTAGGAATCATCCGTTGCATAAAGTATGTACGGAAAATGTCGAGAAAAAGTTATATGATACAGTGCAAATGGGAAGTAATCTGGAATGGAAAATAAAAATGAGCGGTTTCATTGATCCAGAAGATAGTCATGCGTATGATGATGTATATCATAAAGAATGTTTCAATAAGCACGTCGGAAACCCACGTCGAAATTTAGAGAAACCGGACCAAATATTGCTCACTTAGCCAATCAAATAGAATTCCTGGATTGCCTTGTAGAAGCTCTGTCTGATGGGAAAGCAATTACAATGGCAGATGCAGAGGAATGTTATCAGGAAATATGTTACTCCAAAGGTGTTAAAGCGGGAGATTTAATGTCAAGAAAGTCTCTAAAATCATTTATTGTAAATAAACTTTTCGACATGGACATAACATTCAGCAAACCGTCCAGAAAAAATAAACCAGAGCTTATTGTAGTGAAAGAAAATGAGTCTTTATCACATGACAACATAGGTGGCAGTATAAAGGTAAAGATGGAAATTATATATCAAGCTGCTAATATACTCAGGAAGGTCATTCTGGAAACAGAAAAGTGGTCCTTTTCAGGTTCCGTAGATGATGACGAAATAAAGAAAGTTGTACCTGAGGAAATGGCGTCATTTGTCAAGTGGATTATTTGTGGAAGAAAAAAATTTGACTCTAAAAAGGTTAACAACATACAATTAAATATGAAAGTTGCTAATCTATCACAAACTATCATATACCACTGTCTTACAGAAAGGCAAGAAGCATATAGTTCTGAAAATTCAAGGCATTCTCGTGAATTTCCCTTCCAACTCGGTGTTTTTTTTAACTATTCATTCAAAGACACGTAGTAAGTTTCTGGTAGAACTTATGTATGGTTTGAGTATTTCTGTGAATTACAACAGACTTTTAAGATTGGAAAGAGCTTTAGCGAATGAAGTTTTGCATCGCACCGAACAAAATGGAGGAATTTATGTTCCACCAGAACTTACAAAGGGGAGATTAATTTACTGTGCTGCAGATAACTTAGACTTCTTAGAAGACACTCCAGATGGAAGAGGAACTAAGCTCCATGCAACGGTTAGGGCTTGTTATCAAGAAATTTATGGAAACTATGAATTGCAAGTTATTATACTGAATGCAAAAGCTAGAAAGGAGCAAAATCGTTCACTGAAATTACTCCCTCAGCATTCAAAAAATATTGTTGCTTATGATGGGCCAAATCGTCTGAAGCCAAAGAATACCGTTTATCCTCAATGTGAAGTTAACAAGTTGCCTTTTGAACCCAGATCCACACACAATATCAATCTGACTTGGAGCTTATTCAAAGGCATTCTGCGAAACGCTCATTTAGAGGCAGAATCATGTTCCTCAAAATGTTCGTGTGATCTTCACAACGTCAACACGATCAAGAAGATAACGCAAATTATGATACTCGAAGTGAGAGAAGATCATCCTCTGAATGTCACACAACGGGGAACTCTTTTAATGAAATTTTTGGAAGATGACCCTAAAACATTAACTCGAGTACGCGTTTTGCCATTAATACTAGCATCTCCAACTGTTCGTGCAATCCAGTTAACCTTCTTGAAACCTCTAGAATATATCACGCAAAACATTTGTGAACGAGATGCAAAATGTGTTTTAAGTTTAGAAATGGGTTTGTACCGTCCAGTTCAGCAACTCATAATGTCTCGACAAGATCTTAAAAATCGATTTATATTAAGGCCAAGTGAACTGCACATAATAATGGCATTTGTTCGAGCTCTTGGAGTATTTTGTGATGGAAGTGGTATTCCTGAATTGTGCGTAGTTTTGTACAATGAAAGTGTTGTGCAACAAATCTTAACGGGCAAACACGTTAGACGTGCAGTGGAAGCTCACAAGCGCACACTTGTTGCAGTGTACTGCTTTTATTTTGAAGAGTTCTTCGGCGAGAAAGTACCTCCAACTTTAAAGAAAAAAGTGGATACTATGAGAAGTGAATCAATCACAAAAGAGCACATTGAAGAACTACTAGGGATTATTGAAGAGTGCAGATTGAAAGTACAAATAAAAGAATTTGATAACGCTAAGAAATCAAACCCTACATTTCAAATGCTTTGTGAATATATGAGAATGGTGGAATGTTTGCTAAATTTTATAAGATCTTTACGCAGTGGAGGCAATGGTTTCGTATTTTTTTGCGTTGGACTTCTCTAACTATTCAGCCATGTTGGCTCTCTATCTTGCCGAAATAAAAAAGTTTGGAAAGTTCAGACCCTTTAGTATGGAAAGAACAAAGAAAATTGGGTTGTACGCAAAACCAGCAATCATTCTGTGCTCTTGGAGCTGACGAAGCATTGGAACATCAAAATAGAGCTCTAAAAGTGACGGGTGGACTTCTAGGTATTACACAGAATCCTGCAGCGCTTGAGCGATACTTTCTAATAGCACCAATACTAGAGCGCATATCTGAAACAGTATCAAGCATTTCCAGGGTTTCGTCAACAGATGTGCCATTACCAAACTTTAGGCATTACTCGCCAAATGTAGCACAGAGAGAGAACACTGCAATAAGGAAGTTACATATAGAGCTAGAACGCGTTGGAAATCCATTTTCATACATAGACCGTGAGCTTGTAAACATTACAACTAAAGTAGTTTTTCATGATGATGTAAAAAGAGACGTATCTCGGATTCACAATCGTGGCGTTCAACAGTACGATGAATTTAAAAGACAGAGACTTATCTCCGAAAGTGGTACAATCAATTTATGGGAACCTGTTAAGAAGAACACAAACACAAACTTCATTTGTGTTCAAGTGCGAAGAAGAAACTGAAAATTAATCTGAAAGAAACTGTTAAAGAGTTACGTACTGACAGGTCACTCTTCGCTCGTCACCTTATTGTAAGCAGATCACAGCGTCAATTGGATGTTGGACAGTTGCTTGGGATTTATGAGTTCTCTTCTGTGCCGCGATCACTGTTCTACGAAGACGGAACCATGTACCTTTGTCACCAAAAAAGCAAGCTTATAGAAATTTTGAAGGTGCATTCATCTCAGTCACTGACGTCAACAGAAGATGGGCGACATGTGAAGTTGACTGATTCCATACATTTTATCACGAATTCAGCTGCCAAAAATATATTGTCGGTTGCCATAGTAGATGGCATGGCCGAGCTTCAAGTTCAGAAAACGACTGAAATTCAGACATGTCAGAACCTGGCAGAAAATTCAAAGCAAATACTGGCAATATGACGAAGTTCACCTGATATTTGACACTTACATTGACAGCTCAATCAAAAGAGGATGAAGGGTGCTGTTCCAACTCAGTATAAAATAATGGATAATACTCTAATTTCAAATGTGACTATGAAAAAGTTGCTTTCCTACACCAAAACCAAAGATGAAATGACCAGTTTTTTGGCAGAAAAAATTATTCATCATGCAAAGATGACCAACAAAAATTTTGTGGTAGCATGGAGAACAAATGTCGTTGCTACTCACTGTGACTTGGCATGTCTTAGTAGTACGCAAGAAGAGGCAGATACCAAGATGATTCTTCGTGCCATAAATGTAAAAGACAGAGGAGTAACAGTGGTATACTTTTTTTTTTCACAAGATACAGATGTATTGGTACTTGCTGTGAGACGATATTCAAACATGCCAGCTTTTTTGCGCGTGTGTGCGCCTAATTAAAATACGGTTACTTCAATCTCTGATATTTTTCTAATATTTTTCACTCATTGGATCCCATGAGAATTGCCGCACTACCAGTTTTTCATGCTCTTTCCTGCTGCGATTTAACTGGTACTTTTGCAGGAAAGTATTAATATTGGAAAGCATTTCATAATACTTCAAATGAAATTCTTCAGGCAACGGCGTCACTAGAAACAAGTGAGATAATCAGTGACGAAACACTTGATTTGCTTGAGGCGTTCGTTTGTCAAGTTTACAAACCAGGAACTAGTATTTGTAAACTCGCAGATTTGTGTTGGTATTTATTTTCGAAGAAGCAAGTTAGTTGGAAAAATTACCACCTACAAGAAGTGCTTTGGTTTCTGCAATAAAAAGAGTCAGTTACCAAGTGCTAATTATGGAAACAAAGACGATCAACCGCAACCCAGAATACCATCTCCTATTGGCCACGGATGGGAGTTGGAATATGGCGATATATCCCCTGTTCGATGTGAGATGCCATGTGCTCCAGAGTCCATTTTGCAATTAATTAGATGTTCGTGCCGGAAGGCTAGGTGCAGTCCACCATGTAAATGTCTAACATACAACCTACCATGTATTGAAATGTGCGAGTGCGAAAGAAACGAAGAACATTGTGATAATTACTCACATATGATGATTGAGAGTATCGATCCTGACAAAGAAGACTATTTCGAGTAAGAGAAATTTTTTTCACTTTTCCCAGAAATAGCTCCCAAATCATCTATTCAACAAAATATAATAACAATGATGAAACACTTGTAAAAGATGATATATATATATTTCAATAACAGACGATATAGATATTATGTAAACGACGATATATATTTTCTAATATTTATCATCCGGCTGTTCAATCTTTGCATGAAACTCTTTACTCCAAAGATCAGGGCGTGTACTCTTTGTTCCATCTGACGTCATGAACTGAAGTGCCTACTTGGGGAACCCGGGCTTATGAACAACGGGTGAGGCGACACCCAGTTTTTATAAACCTGGCCTAGAGTAACGAAAAGTTACTCTAGCAGTTAAGTCGAGCGTCGAAATGAAAAAAAAAAAAACTGGTAATGTTGCTTGAAGCAATTTAATTTAATAAGAACAGGTTAGAATTCTTATAAGTCTCTCTCAAGGTAACCAGTAACAATACTTTACATCGATATGTGTAATTAGTATCTCGGTTCTATAACCTCGTATACATAAATCATAACTTAATTCTCCCTTAAAACATTTCCTGCTTCATCTTGATTAGATACAAAAATTATACAATTACAGTTTTATATTAATTTCCATTCAGGACTTTGATCTGTATTTGCGGTTCCTAGATATGACATTCATAGCATTTTTGATTGACCTCTAGCGAGCATCATCATACATACATTTCGATCAAACACAAAACGAAGAACTGTAGCGGAAAGAGGGAAATTGATTCTAAGCAGATTATCGTATTAAAATTTCTCAATTCTGCATCAACTTTGGATTATTCTTGTGTACAGGTTTTGTATTAGTTATTACATCATTTAATTATATCCATTACGTAGTTTAATTATATCGTATACAGTATTTTACTTTGCCATCTCGTAGCTTACGTAATGTTCCTATTTGAATTTTACATCTCATACCCAATATAATCAAAATACAGAAAACAGTAGCAATTCTTAATTTCCTAGTTGTATTTGCTTTAGTAAACCCCGTTAAATCAGTTGAGCACAATATTTATACATAAAGTAATCCGAAACATATGAATTTC